>JAQPPZ010001174.1:0-28606 GCA_028583015.1 Wollemia nobilis | reverse complement strand
AACATATACATAAAAATCTAAGAAACAATAAGTATATACAAAACCAAAACAAAATTTATATGACTTTACATGACATCTTAACATAACAACAATAACACAACTTGAAGGCCATAGTCAAAATGACTATACAAGCATAACTCAAGTATTTTCAAATCATGAAATGAATTTTGACAATGCATCCTACTATAAGACCATTCGGAGTAAGATGATCATTCTTTATATTTCAATGATGACAACGGTGAACAATAAGTGCAAGCAATAATTTGGAACAAAATTTCAAATTTCAAGTGGGTCCCCAATTTTTGGGTCATTGTAAAGGAGTCACAATAGTCATCAAGATTTATTTGAATTTGGTTGTATCCTAAGGAAACATCCATGAGTGAAAGAATTTCATGGCCAGTGTTCATGGCCAGCGTAGGTGTTGACAAGATTATCGATGTTTGGGAGGGGGAAGTCATCCTTAAGACACACTTTGTTAAGATCTCAAAAGTCATTGCAAATGCATATCGCTCTGTTAGGCTTGTGAATGGGTACCATGTTTGAAATCTACTAAAAATAGTCGATAGGAACTATGAAGTTCACATCTAAGAGTTTTTGAAGCTCTATTTTTACCAAGATGGCCACAATAGGATGCATTCTCCTAGGTTTTTGTTTAACTGACTTAGCATCAGGATGTAAGGTGAGATTATGGATAATCAAACTAGGGTCATTACCAGACATATCTTTATAGGACCATGCAAATATGCCCTTCTTCCTCTTGAGGAGAGAAATTAATTGCTCTTGTTCATTGGGTGATAGACTTTTGCCAAGCTTGAAAATTTGAGGATTATTTTTGTATGAACTAAGGTCCACATTGATAGTATCTTCAATAGACATGTGGGAACCTTCCTCAAGTTGATGGGGCATAGGTATCAAATTAATGTCATCTAATATGTCATCAAAATCTTCTGGCTTATCCTCACCTATTTTTTCCTGGAAGACCTTAGGATCCAAAGGTAAATGTGAAGGCAAATGCGGAGAGGATGGAGTAATGTAGTTGGAGAAATCCCTTAAAAATTCCTCGAACAAGAAAAAATTGACAAAATATGGAGGTGAGTAAATTCGATCCATATCGATAAGTATTTGGTCAATTGGAATTGGTTTAGCCGAGTCGTATGGATTATAGAGTGGTATAAATAAATCAACAAGATTCATGTTGGCTTATGGGTAATATGTCTAAGGTTGGATGGAATGTATGGACCTTAAAAACCGGTGCTAGGAGCTTGTTTAATCTGAATAGCAACAAGAAACACAAATAAATGCATTTGTCTAAATGATATGTACATGCAATGCAAAGAAATAAAATATTTTTGTTTATTTTTTTGATTAATTTTTTATTTTCTATTATTTATTTTTTTTTTGGTAGTGGTGAAAACCATTGTTTTTGTGTTATGTACATATGTTACAAGTTGGCTTATGAAGTGGCTTAATGGAATGGAGGTGGTGGTTCACCAGCAAAGGTGACTCATTCCTGTGGAATAAGCAAGCAAAAGCTGGACTCATGGATGGGGAACATGTTGAGATAAAACTCATCTTGTTTGGTATGGGAAATAATGGGCTCGAATTATTCTTCAGATTCATCTGAATTATCGACATAAGCTCAAATTCTTCATAGATTTTATCATCAGAATTATTAGGATGGAGGGCTTCTTCTCTTGAATTGAGATTAAATTATTATAGATGAAATCAAGAAGCTAGATTTATCCATATGAGTGGTTAGAGGTCTCTTTGAAAGAGATGTGCCACCACGCATGAGCATACTCCACTGCCAGTCAAGTGTCTATAGCTATGGTGGACACTGACTCCATTGTCCATGATTTTTGTCTTTGATCTCTTAAGTTTTGGGATGAATACCTAACCGTATGACTAGAAATGTAGTATGATACTTATAACCCAATTATTAGTGGTATGTGATGTAAAATATTTAGAAATTTTGTTAGGGATTTTCCCTACTCTTTCTTTTATTTTTGGAATTGTGGTAGTGGTTAAAACGACTATTTTTGGTGGACTATGTTGCATGATGGGACTAGAAAGGATGATCCTTTTAACTTCGAGGTTTATACCAAGTATGGTGTTATCCCTCTTTGACACAAGATGTTTTTAAGATGTGAAATTGTGTTTGGTTCAAGAGTGTTTTGGATTCAATTTCCAAAACTCAAGATTTTCTTAGTGTATATGTGCAATGGTCCTAAAAATAACTCAACATGTATTTTGAAGGTTTCTTAAAAAACTAGGAGTGGCTGAGTGACCAAAAACACCTAGGACCTTTATGATAATGTTGTTTGTGCTAATGGCAATTTGACTTGGTGAAATTGTGTGAATGACATTGTGAAAGTACCCCTAATCAAGGCAACATAAACTTTGTTGGATCAATTAAGACCTTGAGCTTAATAAATGATCCCTATATAAAATGTGAAAGGTGGATGTAAATGCAATGTATGACATGCAATTTTGTGAAATTTTGAAATGCAATATGAAATGTGTGTTAATGCATTGTTTTTGGAATGTAGATGCAAGTGAAATGCAATGTGATGAGTGAAATGTATGAAAATATTTTTGTGTATTAGCTACGTATATATGCATATATAAAAATAAAATCATGCATAAAATACTCTCAAGTGTATAAAATTAATTGGTTCAGGTTCTTCCTTCCCATCTAGAGTAGTAAGCATATAAGTATCATTACCTACTCTTTGTGTAACAAAGTATGGACCTAACCAATTAATCATGAATTTATCATGAAGATGCGGCAATGTATTGGTGTTTTGTTGGTTCTATTTAAGGACAATATCTCCTACTTAGAATTCACGTAGATGAAATTTGGTGTTGTAAGCACATTTGGGGTGGTCTTGATAAACTCGTAAATGCTCTAAAGCATTGAATCACCTCTCATCAAGAAGTGTAAGTTGGTTAATATGTGTTTGTCTAGAAGTGTCATCATCTATGAATTCCTGCAAATAAATTTACAAGGAAGGTATCTCAAGCTCAAAAGGCATGATTGCTTTAGCTTCATAGGCCAATGAAAATGGTGTTGCCCATGTAGGCATGTGGATGCTTATTTGATAAGCCCATAATGCCAAGGGAATTTGTGTATGCCAATCTCTATGATTTTCTTTGAAATTTTTTTTGAGAATAGTAATTAAGATCTTGTTGGAAGCTTCAACTTGTCCATTTGCTTGTGGGTAATAAGGAGTCAAGAAATGTTGAATATTGTATTCTCACAAAGTTTTCAAACATCCTTGTTTTTGAAATACTTATCGTTGTCTGAAATTATTTATGAGGATATACCAAAATGATAAATGATATGATGGAGTATAAACTCCATAATTCTACGTCATATCGTACTAGTTGAAGGAACTACCTCAACCCACTTTGTGAAGTATTCAGTGGCTGTGATGATGAATGTATATTGTCCGAAGGAAGGAGGTGAAATTTTACCAATTAGATCTAGATCCCATTGTGAAAAGGGCCAAAGGCTTTGAATAGGTTGTAAGGCTTGTGATGGTACATGAGTTAAATTAGCATGTTCTTGAAACTTCTTGCAATGTTTGACATAAGTGCAACAATCACATTCTATTGTAGGCCAATAATAACCCATGCACAAAATACACTTTGTAATGGTCATTCCACTAAAATGACTATCACAAGTACCATCATGGGCTTCAGTAATGGCTCTTTGTGCCTTACTAGACTCAAGATAATGAAGGTGGACTCTATCATAGCCACGTTTATACAACATATCCCCTAAGAGAATGAAACGAGTTGCCTTTTGATTGAATGTGTGTTTGGTAGTTTGCAACATTTCACATGGGAGTGTTCCAAACCTAAGAAAGGTGACTATTTGGCTTGACAAAGGCTCATATGAATCTTACTGGATAAAACAAACATCCTTTTAATCTTTAGACTCAGCATAGACAATGGCATATTTAGAGACCGTTGAATTGATAAGGGGTTGTACCTCTCCAAAGGAGTCTTTTGTAATCAACAATACAAGGGAGGCCATCGCATCTGCAAATCTATTAGTCGAACATGGCAAACTATTGATTTCAGATCAATTGAACCTAGAGAGAAATTTCTTTTCTACTTTATGATAAATCTTAATGGTAGGTTCTTTGCATTGGTATTCTCCATTGATTTGTTTGACAACAAATTGAGAATCACCAAATATCTGATTCCTTGTACCTATGATCCTATTTTTCTTCACCAGTGTTCTTTGGTTCTTTACAATCTATTACAAAATGTCCAAAATTTCCACAATTGAAACACTTAACAGATATTAGATCTATGGATATTTTGGAACCTTTATTTCTTCTACCATAATTAGTTTCTTCATAACTGGATGACTCACTGATTTATTCTGACTTCTTACCCTTTATTTTCTTGATTGTTTTGAATGTTGCTTCCTTATGGGAAGTAGGATATTTTGTTCTTATTTCAAAAGCTTTATTATCTATAGGAGGATTGACTTCTGGATCATATCCAAATTCCACTACATCCCAAACTTTATTGCCAAGTGCCATTAGGTAGATTCTCATCATCATACTCTGATACATGTAGTCATTTCCATCAAATACTGGTGTTGAGTTAGTTGAGGACACCTCCTTAGGATCCATTGTGTTCTTGTTAGCTTTTCCTTCGAAGGGAATCAAAACCTCAACCTTGCCCACAACGTGCTCTTATATCTCCAACATAGATGGATAATTAAAAATTTAACCAAAAATATTTACCTCACCTTCGGAGGGAATCGAACCCTCAACCTTGCCCACAACGTGCACCTTAGCTACAGCTAAATTTGCTACACAAGCCACACGCTCATTTGCAATTAACAAAGCACCACCATGTGCTTCAACTCTCAACTCCTTCCCTTGGAAAAATTACTTGCATCTTGGATGTCGTAACCTACACGACCTCCAATGCACCTACTACATTTCAAATGCAAGCCCTCACACGAACAAACATTTTCATGCTTCCCAACTCACCACTAGGCCATGCTGTCCTATGTGCCTTCGAAAATTAATGCTTCCTTCCTAAATCACTTTGTTATCCACAAAATTTGCAATTCTCACGATCTCTTATTATTTTTCACATGCCAATTAAAATTCTGAGCAAGGATAATTTTTTAGACTTTGGGCAATGTATTTATATTGCTTCCTCCATACCTTGGAAGATGTCAGTACTTCCCCGATTTTCTTCCATGATGTCGGAAAAGGTTTGAAAAGTGCTTTGAATGCCTTTTATTCCAAACCCAACCTTTGGTTTTATGAAATATAATTAAACTTTATAAAACCCGCTTTGATTTATAAAATATTATAATGAAAATTATAACTATTGTATTTGGGGTTTTCACCATATCACTTTAATATTATAATAACAATTATTATACTATTATATCCTTTTGATGCCTTGGATAAATTGCATCCTTGGGTTGACCCATTATCTTGGGTGTAAAATATAGATATATAAATCCAGCATGAATTTTATTAAACTTCCACTTGCATTTAAGATGAGTTATCACCTGGAACCTTGACATCAATGACAACTAATTTTGGACATCAATGACAACTACTAAAAATGTCCAACATGCTCATAGCTATAGCTGATTGAAGTCCTAGAATTAAGGCTTCATACTCTACCATTTTTTGTGTGCATTGGAAGTCAAGTTTGAATGATAAGGGGATAGGTACTCCCTATGGTGTATGAAAAATGACTCTAGCACCTTGACCTTTCAAGCACTTAGAGCCATAAAAGAATAGTGTTATATCAATACCTTCCTCTGAAATGACATGTTCTTCTTGTTCAGTGATAGAAAATATCGAATCATCTAGGAGCTCAATAATCAAAGGATGGTCAATAGGTAGTGGAGCTTCCGCAAGTTGATCGGCTATTACCTAACCTTTAATGGATTTTTGGATAATTAATTCCAAGTAAAACTCAGTAAGGAGCATTATCCATTTAGTGGTGTGGGTTTTGTTGTAAGTACGGGATATCATATAACACAACAAATTTTATCTAGCTATGACATAAGTCATGTCACAAAGCATGTAATGTCAATTTTTTTTAGTGGCAAAAACCATTGCTAAGCATAGTTTCTCTACATAAGCATATCTAGTTTCATAGCTTACCAATGTTCGACTAATGTAGTAGACAACTTGCTCTTGATTTTCCTCATTCTTTTGTGCAAGCATTGTCCCTAATGCAAAGTCCATTGCTGAGATATAAATATAAAAAGGGACCCTCAGACGAGGAGGAGCTAAGACTGGTGGAGAAGCTAGGTATCACGTAATGTCATTGAAGTCTTTTTGACATTCATTTGTCCAAGAGAATGGCACCCCCTTTTGTAGTAGGCAATTGAATGGGATACATTTATCAGAAAGTTGTGCAATAAAATGATGAATTGATTGAATATTTTCTTGTAAACTATACATCCTTTGGGGGAGGCATCTCCATGATGGCCTTGACCTTGTTAGGGTCCACCTCAATGCCTCTTTTAGAGATAATAAATCCTGTAAGTTTTCCCGAGGTAACACCAAAGACACATTTCTTGGGGTTCAACCTTACATTATGCTCTAGAAGTCGATCAAAAAATTTCTCCAATACACCAATGTGTTCTTGTCAAGTTTTAGATTTAGCCAAGAGATCATCGACATGATCTTCGATAATATTATGCATGTAATCATGGAAATATATGTCATGGCATGTTGATAAGTGGAACTTGCATTTTTGAGGCCAAAGAGAATTACCTTGTAACAAAAAGTTTTCCAAGGTGTAGTGAATGATGTTTTGTGTTGGTCATCAGGATTTATTCAAATTTAGTTATATCTCGAGAAACCGTCCATGAGTGAAAGCATTTCATCGCCAGCGTAGGTGTTGATAAGAGAATCAATGTTTGGGAGAGTGAAGTCATCCTTAGGATAATATTTTTTAAGATCTCAAAATTCATTGCAAACACGTATCACTCTATTAGGCTTGCAAACGGGTATCATATTTAAAAGCCACTCAATATAGTCAATAGGAACTATGAAGTTTACATCTAAGAGATTCTGATACTGTATTTTTACCAATATGGCCATGGTAGGATGCATTCTCCTAAGTTTTTGTTTGACAACTTAGCATTAGGATGTAAGGTGAGATTATGGACAACCAAACTATGGTCAAGATCAAACATATCTTTATAGGACCATGCAAATATGCCCTTCTTCCTCTTGAGGAGAGAAATTAATTGCTCTTGTTCATCGGGTGATAGACTTTTGCCAAGCTTGACGAATTGGGATTGTTTTTGTATGAACTAAATTCCACATTGATAGTATCTTCAATAGACATGTGGGAACCTTCTTCAAATTGATGGGGCATAGGTATCAAATGAATGTCATCTAAAATATCATCAAACTCTTTTGGCTTATCCTCATCTATTTTTTCCTAGAAAACCTCAAGATCCAAAGGTGAAGGTGAAGGCAAAGGCGGAGAGGATGGAGGAATGTAGTTGGTGGAATCCCTTAAAAATTCCTTGAAAAATGGAAACTCGGTAAAATATGGAGTTGAGGAAATCCGGTCCATATTGATAAGGTTTTGGTCAATTAGAATTGGTTTAGCTAAGTTGTATGGATTACAGAGTGGTATAAATAAATCAACACAACTCATGGTGTCTTATGGTCAAGATGTCTAAGGTTGGATGGAATGGATGGACCTTAATAACCGATGCTAGGATCTTGGTTAACGTGAATAGAAGTAATAAACATAAATAAATGTATTTTTCTAAATGATATGTACATGCAATTTAAAGAAAGAAAATGTTTTTTTTTGATTGATTTTTTTATTTTTATTTTTATTTTATTTTATTGTAGTGGTGAAAACCATTTTTTTGTGTGTTATGAACATATGTTACAATTTGGCTTATAAAGTGGCTTAATGGAATGGAGGTGGTAGTTCACCAGTAGGGGTGGCTCATTCTTGTGGAAGAAGCAAGTGAAAGATAGGCTCATGGATGGGGAACATGTTGAGATAAAACTCATATTTTTTGGTGTGGGAAATAATGGGCTCCTATTCTTCTTCAGATTCATCTAAAATTATTGACATAAGATCAAATTCTTCATAGATTTTATCGTTAGAATTATCAAAATGGAGGGCTTCTTCTCTTGAATTGAGATTAAGCCTTTGGAAGGCTTGTTCAAGAGAAGAGGTGGTGGAAAGTGGGTGGTAACCTAGACCTGAACTATTGTGTACCTCTTGATATGGAACATTGATAGGTTGATGCACTCCCTGTTCATGAAATCCTAAGCCATGACCTTACCAATTAACTATGTGAAAATAGAGGGATGGAAATCCTGACATGTTTGGAATGTTGGAAAGTGTTGGTTCTTTGGGTTTCTCTAGGGGAGCTAGACTTGATGAAGGATCAATTCCCCCATATACAAAATTTATGCTATTTGGAGCTGAACCCATGTTATATAGTGCTCCTATGGCAAAATTTGGATCAGGTGGGTGACTAAAATCCTTAGCCTTAGGAATGGTGAGGTGCATGACGATGATGTCTTGGACCTCATACTCACAAATACCAGGATTAGTGATGTGGACCTCGACATGGGATGGCATGGAATGACTATGGTCAGGTGATGGCTCGAGAAGTGGTGAAGATGGAAATGTTTCACATTTTGTCAACTTGATTTGTGAAACTTTAGGTGATGGCGATGGATTGGATTGGGAAGTCTGATGAATTTATGATGATGATGATGAAGTGGATTGCAATGATGTTGATGATGTGGACTAACTGTGACCACATGTGCATGTAGTTAATGATGAAGATGATGGGGGTGTGGAAGCTTGATGTGGACTGGTGATAGGGAGCTCGTCAGGAATGGGATCCTTTGATGAAGACATTGGTGAAGTGGTAGATGGATTGGTTGATGATGAAATAAAAAGGTGAGTGGAAGGAAGAATGGACTCATAAGGATTTGAAATGAAATTGCAATACTTAAATGGTTCGACATCTGTCGGTATGCAATGTACTTGTCCCTCATGAATGTATTTCAAAAATTAATGTAAAATGGAAGGGGCACATATCATTTCCCTCATCCAAGCTCTTCCAAGGAGTATATTGTATGCCATGGATCCTTCCAAGATGTGAAAAATGGTG
Source organism: Wollemia nobilis (assembly GCA_028583015.1). Lineage (NCBI taxonomy): Eukaryota > Viridiplantae > Streptophyta > Pinopsida > Araucariales > Araucariaceae > Wollemia > Wollemia nobilis. Next base: position 19,437 of record JAQPPZ010001174.1, on the reverse strand, counting down.
TCCAACATTTTGACCCCTACTTCGATGGGCAAAACAACAATACCAATTGTGGAACATAAAGCATCATTGAATGCTTTTAAGGTGAATGATGACTTGGTGATATGGGATGGAGGAAGGTTCAAATGATGAAGGGTGGATGTGGTGATTATATTGATAGAGAAACCGGTGTCAATTAACACTCTTTTAAAAGTCTTATTGTCAATTAGAGTGAATATATGCAATGGAGTTTCTACTGATTCTAATGAGATTGGCTTAATCTCAAAGTCATAGAATGTGATGGAAGGCTCCATGCATGTTTGGATGCTCCATAAAAATTTGTTTAATGCATTAGTATCTTTTGATTGTAGTTCAATAGATTTTAGAATATCCATTAATACCTCACAATGTGGGGGAGATTGTTGAATTAACTCATAAATTGATAATTTTGTGGAAGCCATAGTTAGACTTGTAGTTAACCAGCTACTCAATGAGATGATTGGTTGTGGTGGATGATTGATGGTGGGGTTTGGAGAATTTGATTGGCTAGGGATATGGATAGGTGATTAAGGATTGGGGCAAACTTGGATGGGAGGCGATGTTGGAGGTTGTGACACACTTTCTTGAGACGGTTGCCTTATATTTTGTTGATTTTTTCTTTGACCTCTAGTGACCACATGAATGGCCCCTATAAACCCTTGGTATTTTTGGACATGATTGAATTGATTAGGAGGAGTTTTGGTATTAGCCCCTCCTATATTTGGTTGCACCTCTTCATGATGAGGAAGTGATGTCTAAAAAATACCAAGGTTTTAATTTTTTTGAGCAAGGGGATTATCAAGATTTATTTTCCCCAAGTCAATAAGGTCTTGTACTATTTATTTAAATACATGGAAATTGTTAATGTCATGCCCATTTTTCCTATTATAAGGAAAAAATAGGTGTTCCAGATAGTGTTTACTACATTTTATTGGATCATCAAGTCTAATTTGGGGTAAAGCAAGTTTGTTTGTGTCATATAACCTTCAAAAAGGGGAAGCATATGACTTGGATAAAGGGGTGTATTGGTGATTTTTTTCAGAGAGATTGTAATCAAGGATGGTTTTTCATAGCTGGAACTATATTTTGCATGGCTTGAGTTGTTGAGGGTACCAAATGATAAGCAATTTTTTGCGGTGTTGGTTGCATGAATTGTTGTTGAGCCATTATTGGTTGGCTCATGATTACTTGATTAACTTGATTGGGATGACTGGCTAGGGTAGCCTATGTTGATTTTGGTTGGCAAAAATAGTTGCTTTTATATTGGCCCTTGTTTTGCCATTATTTCTTATTAGGCTTAAGTATTACTTCTTGGATTTTTATTTCCTCAATGACACTAGACTGAGCTAAAGCTTCTTCAAATGACTGATAAGTCTGTAGTTGAAGTATCCAAGAGATAGGTTTTAAGCAAATCTTAGTGAATAGCTTAATTAGCTCATCCATTGGTAGGGTGAATGGAAATTTAGTGATGACAACCCTCCAACAATTTCTAAAATTGTAGATAGATTCATCATCATGTTGTCTTAAATCATACATAAGACAATGAGATCTTCTTTTTAACATTTAAGATGAAATGCTCAAAAAATTGGTCAATCAATTGCTCAAAAGTATAAATACTATGGCTGGGTAATTGATTATACCATTCTATGGCATCTACTCCTAATGTTTGATGAAAATTTCAGAGAATGAGATCATTATCATTTTGAATTCTAAAACAAGCATGTACAAATGTGCTCACATGTTCTTTGGGATCCTCAATTCCCTTAAATTTGTCAAACTTAGGCATCATGAAATCTGTCGGATATGGCGATGATGGTACTGTTGTGGCTGCTCCACAACGTACCCCAAAATTGGGGACCCACCTTTTTGCATGTTTTCCAAGAAGACCGAAGTGGCCCATATGCTAAAGATCAAAGAAAAAGCAAAACACCGCAAGGAGAAAAAGTGTCGCGATATCGCGACATGTTGCATTTTCGCGGTCCAAAGCAAAGAGAAAAAGCAAGGAGAGAAAAAGTGTCGCGATATCGCGACATGTTGCATTGTCACGGCAAAAAGAGAAAAAAGAGGACATGTTGCATTTTCGCGGCCAAAAGAGAAGAGAAAGAACAAGAAAGAAAAGTGTCGCGATATCGCGACATGTTGCATTGTCGCGGCCAAAAGAGAAGAGAAAAGAAAGGAGGAAAAAGTGTCGCGATATCGCGACATGTTGCATTGTCGCGGCCAAAGAGAAGAGAAAGAACAAGAAAGAAAAAGTGTCGCGATATCGCGACATGTTGCATTTTCGCGGCCAAAAGAGAAGAGAAAGAACAAGAAAGAAAAAGTGTCGCGATATCGCGACATGTTGCATTTTCACGGCCAAGAGAAGAAGGGGGAAAAGTGTCGCGATATCGCGACATGTTGCATTTTTGCGGTCCAAAAGAGAAAAAAGTGTCACGATATCGCGACATGTTGCATTTTCACGGCTCAAAAGGAAAGAAAAAGTGTCGCGATATCGCGACATGTTGCATTTTTGTGACTCAAAAGAAGAGAAAAAAAGTGTCGTGATATCGTGACATGTTGCATTTTCGCGACTCAAAAGAGGAGAGAGAAAAAAAGTGTCACGATATCGCGACATGTTGCATTTTCGTGACTCAAAAGAGGAGAGAAAAAAAGTGTCGCGATATCGTGACATGTTGCATTTTGTGACTCAAAAGGGGGAAGAGAAAAAAAGTGTCGTGATATCGCGACATGTTGCATTTTCGTGACTCAAAAGGGGCAGGCAGAGAGACAAGAGTGTCGCGATTTCGCGACATGTCCGATTTTCACCAAGGGAACAGAGTAGTTGATAATGCGTCTGATATTAGTGATGAACACTAGGATAGTGAAACTGAAGACTGCATAATGACGTGGATCTATAAGGAATAAATTGAAGATTGAATAAGGTAATTTGTACATAAGGACAAAATCCAATGAATAAGACAAAATGTTACATAAGGAATCTTTAATGATTTGAAATCATTTAAGATGGTCGTTACACATGGAAGGAAGCGGACGCATGCCCATGTGGAGAAAATGAAACATTTTTTGAAATAAAAGAAAAATGAAACGAAGGGCCACAAAATAGAAATGAAAAGCCTTTTTGGAAACCAAAACACATGCATGCACAAGGGAAGGTGAAACGAACAACCATTGGAAAATGAAACGAAAAGCTTCCTAAAAATTTTAAATACGCCAGGCAAGGATGTTTTGAGGGGTTGGAAACTGTTGCGAGCGAGTTGCAGATTTGAAGGCAAGAGGGCCATTCTGGACCTGTTTGGGCTGTTTTTCTTCCATGGACTGGTTTGGGAAAACCAGAAATTTTTGTTATTGTAAAATGACAAATTTTTAATACAGAAAGTTTCAAAAAGTTGCATCTTATGGACAAGAAAGAAGGAGTCATTTTCTGCATGCAAGATTAAATGTCTATTTTTCCCCTTTTCAGATTTTAGGCTTGTAAATGGAGTTTATGCAAGTTTTCTTGGTTGCTTCATGCGAATGTTTAAATCTGAAAACCTCATTTAAAACCCTAGGAGCCAACACTTAGCTTATCCGGATTGTGCTTGTTTTGCAAGTCCAATAGGTTAGGTTGCATGCATGAAAACCTCACATCTTCGGTTTTGTCGAAATAGGATAGCATCAAACTGAATGTATCTTGTGTTCCATTTTCTGCATTTCATTTTCATTTTCTGCATTTTATTTTCCAGAAATTTTAACTTTTTTTTAATTTTCAGGCATTAAAATAAACATTTAAAAAATTTCAAAATCCAAAAATAATTTCACCATTGCGTAGGTTATACTTCATACTTCCAATACGCACTTTGAAATTTCATTTTCGGAGTTGTTTAGTATTTTTAAAAATTCATCGAAGTTGTTGTTTTATTACAGATTTTAAAAAATCCAAAAATAGAAAATTTCCATTTTTGGGCCGAATTTCATTTTTTAGTTTCATGTTTCATTCATGAGCCTATGATGACATTCCCTTCATGAAAATTCCAATTTCATTGAAGGAGTTATGTTTTATGGCATTTCACAAATTTCCATTTTTTGAGCCTAAAATTACTAATTGTTCTCTTCATAAAAATTCTGATTTTATGAAAGAGGGGTAATTTGAAGCACTACATCGTGGTCATATGAGGGCCAACTCACATTTGCTTTATTTTGGTTCAATGAACAATCACTAAAGTTTCATGGTAAAATAAACCAACATTGCCCCTTGTTTACAGTTACTTGCAATCACTAAGGTGTTCCAAGCATTTAAATTGAATATCTTTATTTGAGATTACTAATACACATATGCAAATGCTAATATAGCGGAGACCTTGGAGAAGTTGTTTGTTTAACTTCTTTGCAAGAGGGGATTTGGAACCCAAATCCTAAGGGAGAGTGTACTTTCACAATTGGGTGAAAATACCACTCAACATTTTGGCGCTAGAAGGAGGGCTTGAATTGGTTTATTTCAGAGTGTGATTTAAATGCTATAGGGATTTAAATTTTGAATATTTCATGCCCTATTGATTATTATCTTTAGCCCTCTTTTAACAATACAACCTTGTAGTGTTAAAAGGAGGACATGAATTGCTATGCATTGTTCTAACGCTTTTGATTGTTCATAGAGGAATAATGTGTTTTGATTTGATTTTGAAAAATTTTGGTCTTGACTAACGAGGTTGTCTCCATGCAATTACTTTCATTTGATTTTAATGGATACATCTCTTGGTTGATGCTAACATGATTATTCATACGTTACATGTTTGATATTTGCTAGTCATTTCATGCTTATTTGTAAGGAATTATTTTGTCTAAAATGTAGTTGTTGTCGGTATTATGCTCTTCACTTGCGTGTAATGCGATCTTGTGAATCGGAAAGCCTACAACACTAGGAGTATGCTCTTCACTTGCGCATATGCGATCTGGTGAATCAAAAACTAATTTACATTTTTAGAATATTGCTTTGTCATGGTTCCTTCTTTTATTCATGACTAACAAATTGGTTTTGAAGTTATTCTTTGAGTTTCATTAATGGCTACAAGCTGAGGAACGTGGTATGGGATACATGTTAATCCTTTGAACATTAGTGGAGATTCTCATGATTTACCCAAGAACGTAGAAAAATGTTTGCCCAAATTTAAACACAATGGTCCAACATTAGCCGAGGAACATATTCAAGCCTATGTGGATATCCTAGTTAGATGGAATGTCGAACATGAGGATGTGGCATGTAGAATGTTTCCTGGAACCCTAGATGAGGTGGCATATGATTGGTACATCAATTTACCCACTGGTTCTATTACATCTTGGACTCAATTGAAAGATGAGTTTATCAATCAATTTAGGTTGCTCATTGATCCTCTCACGATATATCAACAATTTACTTCTTGCAAAAGAGAACCTAATGAGCCAGTGAGAAGTTTCAACTTGAGGTTTCGAAAGCTTTATGCGAGATTAATTTCTCCCTATACTATTGAGGAAAGTGGTGCTCTTCAAATATACTTTCGAGCATTGGATCCATTGTTTGCCATATTTGTTAGGATGAATCCCTTGGTTACTGATCTTGCATCGGCCTACACAGAAGCTATGATTGTAGATCAACAATTGAGGCCACAAGGTTATGGAATGGAGCAATCAACTATGGTAGGACAACTAGGGGCTTGCAATCAAACCTCGATGGTAAATCAAGCGTGGGCACAACAAAATTTGATATCAAATGTTTTTCCCTACAATCAACTTTATCCTACCATACCAACTTATGCTCCCACATGTGCTTATACAAGTACTTCCATCCATCCAACTATGCCTCAATTAGAGAATCATGTGGTCACTCATGGAACCATTGCAACAAATGTTCAAGCTTTGTCCGTGGATATCAATCCAACTAATCCTACTACTTCTACCACTCAACCCAAAGAGTTCGTATCGAAAGTAAAAGAGCAAAAGAAAGTGGTTAAGAAGGTATGTAGGCATGTTCCACCACAAAAACGAGCACGTCAATGTATGCATCCAAATCATCCTAGGAAGAAAATTCATAATGCCGATCTTAATGATGTTTCATGTTATGCTTCTTCAAGTGATACAAGAGATTTTGAGGTGACTCACGTTGAAGTAAATACCTATTCGAAAAGTCTTGAAGAGCATGAAGTTTTTGGAGAAGAAATTCTATGGATGGGTAACAAGAAGTTGGAATCAAATGATCACCATCTTGTTTTGGAAAAGAAATATCTAGAATCATTACCCAAAAAGGAGGATTTGGATGAACGAACTTATGTGGATATGATTTGGTCAGATGTACTTGCAAAGGATTGGAGCAACTATATGACACGGAATTCAAAAATCGATCCCATTATAGAAGCTCCTAAGCCATCACAAGTGGCTGAAAATGAATTTGAAAGAAAATCAACAAATGAAGTTGAAGACATAATCGAATTTCACCACTTGTTCTCGAAAGACACTTTGGATGATGTTCTCGAAAGTGATGACCAAGAGGATCCACACCTTCCAAATTGTGATAAAATTGAATCATGGGTTACAAATTTGGATTATGATAGCTTTACCAATTTGAATTCAAGAGATAACCCACTTTTGGAAATAACTGGACCATCTAAGGAAGGTGAAGATGAATTGGATGAGAAACATGTTGATGAATCAGAAGATGAAGAAGAAGTACTTGAGCATCACAACTTGAACTTGGAAGATGATTACTATGATTCATGGAAGAAATGGGAAGAATATTATCAATCTAAATCTTCTAATAAACTTGTTGTGTCAATTAATATGCAGGATAACTCAATTGCTTCCTCACATGAGGATACTATAAATCCTGTACAATTTGAGAAAGTTTTGGAAGAGGAATTCGAATCTCATCAAATTTTGGAACATGATAAGGATTCTACAACCATGAATCAAGAAAGAGAGTCACTTGCTTTAGATTCCTTTGAAGGAAAAGAAATTGAAAATCTTGATCCACTTACTTGTGCTACAATGATTATGCCATTTCAAAATGAGAAAATTACAAAACCTAAATCATTTGGGTTTGATATCATTGATGATCCAATTGAAAATCTCACGTTACCCAAAACAACCCAAGTGATTGATCATGGAAATGTGTTAGTTAACCCACCCCTAGATAGACAAGACTTATGGTTTGAAAGGGATGGACATGTGTTCAATTGGGTACCTAAGTTTGGTGCCTTTGATAAACAAGTCATGGAGAAAGAACAAGTGCTACATGATGATGAATGTCATGAGAGAAAAGAGGAATTTTCAAATCCTCTTCAAGTAAGGTCAAATGAAAACATGCCAAAGGTAAAATCTCACCTTTTTGGTTTCACCATGCAAAATTCGAATGAAGGTTTGCCTAATGAATGGTTTGATTCAAATATTATTAATGTTATGGCTTTATTGAATGAAAATGAAAGCTTATTTCTACACCATGAATCAAAGTGCGGAATGGACATCTTAAAGAATAGACATAAAGGAATTGAATATCAATCATTGTCTAATCAATTTGAAAACTTGAAACTCCACCATAGGATTATTAATGAAACTAAATCAAATTGGTATGGTGAGAGGGGCAAGTGGAAGTTTGTTTCTTTGTTTGGTTTGATCTTGTTTTTGTTGGATTCCTACAAAACTTGGTATGCGTATCACGTCATATGTCTTTTAAAGAATTCTAATCAGGTTTGGGATCCGGGAAAATGATAATCCAAACTTTTGCACCATCTTGTATTATATTGTACATTTGTATATACTTTTGGTTTTCATGTTTTGGTTTTGGATTGGATCTCATTTTGGTTTTAAGTTTTGTGTGTTGGTCCTTTGGACACTTTTGGTTTGTCTTGAAAAAAAAAAAAAAAGAGCGAGATGTCAACTTATGTCCTTATGAATGTTGACTAAGACTAAGAGAATATGAAACATCGAAATTGTATTGCAGAAAGCTCCACGAGTATCGCAAACACATTAAAGAATATCGTTTGGAACTTGTGATGCATGAAGTTGTCAGTTTTACAAATTATGGCAAAGTAGGTGGTATACTCCATCCGCATTTCAAAAGAGAGCAATGCATTCATCCATATCTCATGTTACATTCCACATTGCATATACATTTCATCTCAGTTGCATCTACATTTCAAATACAATCATTGAAAAGGTGTCGAATCCTCTTAGGGTTATTACATAACATATATTAAAAGGATCCTAAGGTTGGGAACTGATGCCCGAACTATCTTGAACCAAGCACGTTCTACACATATTAAAGAGGATCTTGAGCAAAATGGTCAAAACCATACTTGGAAGAAAAGGTGAGGCGAAAGGAGTATTTCGTGTCTGTCCTATCATGCAACATAATCCTTAAAATAGTGGTTTTTACCACTCCTATAGTGCTTAAAGCCTAAAATCAGAGTAGTAAGGATAGGGTTAAATCCTCATCGAACTTAGGTTGAGGATCCAATTCCCCAAAGCTCTGATTTGACCTTCATGGAGTAGTAAGGATAGGGTCTAATTCTCATCTCGCTTAGGTTGAGAATCCGATTCCCCAAAGCTTCTATTTTGCCTCCATCAGCTTTAAGAAATTAAAAGGATCTACACTCAAGAACTTGAAGTTCCAAAGCAAATATTTTTCATTCTACTTTTATTGCATCATTGATATTGGATTGGAAGGATCGTACTACATGTCCCTTGCAAGGATGGGTAGTCATCCCCAAGGTTCAAGAAATCAAAAGTAAAGTCAAATCCTGGATTATGGGGTTGATCTCCACTGGGGCTATAGATGCCTGACTGGCAATGGAGTATGCTCATGCGTGGCAACATGTCTTGTCTAAAAGCAAGACCATTGACTGCTCAAACGGATAGGCTAGCCTGACAGTTTCATCCATAAGAGGTTAAATCATTTTGTTCAAGATGAGGTAATGAACTCCATATCGAAGTAGTAAGGATAGGGTTAAATTCCCATCTCGCTTAGGTTGGGAATCCTATTCCCCAAAGCTCTGATTTCACTTACACTTGCACATGGGTTCAAAATGGTAGTGACACATAACCAACTTTGGGATCTAGTAAATTAATTCGGTATACTCATATTTGGTCCTAAGAGGATTTGACAGTTTTAATATGTTTGTTCATGGTACTAGAAAGTTTGAGCTTTTGCAAAGCAGGTTGTTATATCTCTAGCATCTTCACCATACATTAAATCCTACACGAATCATCCATAACTTCTCATATGCACGAATCATAAGTGAAACTGACAATGGAAAGTTGAACGAGTTTCAAACGATAGGGAATGAAGCACATTGCACACATCGAGCTGATGCTTAATAATTCTAATGCTTCATGTATTTCTCGTCTAGTTTCATTCTTGGGATATTTTCTGACGCTTGTGTTTGAGTTTTGAAGGTGTTCAGGTTGAGTTCTCATCGAAATGCTCAGGAGCATTTCCCAGCAAAGTCACCATTTGTTGTGGCTGCTCCACAACGTACCCCAAAATTGGGGACCCACCTTTTTGCATGTTTTCCAAGAAGACCGAAGTGGCCCATATGCTAAAGATCAAAGAAAAAGCAAAACACCGCAAGGAGAAAAAGTGTCGCGATATCGCGACATGTTGCATTTTCGCGGTCCAAAGCAAAGAGAAAAGAAGGAAAAAGTGTCGCGATATCGTGACATGTTGCATTTTCATGGCCAAAAGAGAAAAAAAAAAAGTGTCGCGATATCGCGACATGTTGCATTTTCGCGGCCAAAAGAGAAGAAAAGTGTCGCGATATCGCGACATGTTGCATTTTCGTGGCCAAAAGAGAAAAAAGTGTCGCGATATCGCGACATGTTGCATTGTCGTGGCCAAAAGAGAAGAAAAAAGTGTCGCGATATCGCGACATGTTGCATTTTCGCGGCCAAAAGAGAAAAAGTGTCGCGATATCGCGACATGTTGCATTGTCGTGGCCAAAAGAAGAGAAAAAAGTGTCGCGATATCGTGACATGTTGCATTTTCATGGCCAAAGAAAAAGAAAAGTGTCGCGATATCGCGACATGTTGCATTTTCGGCCAAAGAGAAAAAGTGTCGCGATATCGTGACATGTTGCATTTTTGGGCCAAAAGAAAAAGTGTCGCGATATCGCGACATGTTGCATTTTCGTGGCTCAAAAGGAAAAAAGTGTCGTGATATCGCGACATGTTGCATTTTCGTGGCTCAAAGAAAAAAAGTGTCGCGATATCGCGACATGTTGCATTTTCGTGACTCAAAAGGGTAGGCAGGTAGAGAAACAAAAGTGTTGCGATATCGCGACATGTTGCATTTTTGCGACTCAAAAGGGGCAGGTAGGTAGAGAGACAAGAGTGTCATGATATCGTGACATGTTTGGATTTTTGCCAAGGGAATGAGTAGTTGACGTGCGTCGATATTAGTGATGAACACCAGGATAGTGAAACTGAAGATGCATAATGACGTGGACTATGGAATAAGGTTGTACATAAGGACAAAATCCAATGAATAAGACAAAATGTTACATAAGGAATCTTTAATGATTTGAAATCATTTAAGATGGTCGTTACACATGGAAGGAAGCGAGACGCATGCCCATGTGGAGAAAATGAAATTTTTTTAAATCAAACAAAAGTGAAGAAAACCAAAAGAAGCCAAACCATGGAATGAAACGAAGGGCCACAAAATAGAAACGAAAAGTCTTTTTGGAAACCAAAACACATGCATGCACAAGGGAAGGTGAAACGAACAACCATTGGAAAATGAAACGAAAAGCTTCCTAAAAATTTTAAATACGCTAGGCAAGGATGTTTTGAGGGGTTGGAAACTGTTGCGAGAAGAGTTGCAGATTTGAAGGCAAGAGGGCCATTCTGGACCTGTTTGGGTTGTTTTTCTTCCATGGATTGGTTTGGGAAAACCAAAAATTTTTGTTATTGTAAAATGACAAATTTTTAATACATAAAGTTTCAGAAAGTTGCATCTTATGGACAAGAAAGAAGGAGTCATTTTCTGCATGCAAGATTAAATGTCTATTTTTCCCCTTTTCAGATTTTAGGCTTGTAAATGGAGTTTATGCAAGTTTTCTTGGTTGCTTCATGCGAATGTTTAAATCTGAAAACCTCATTTAAAACCCTAGGAGCCAACACTTAGCTTATCCGGATTGTGCTTGTTTTGCAAGTCCAATAGGTTAGGTTGCATGCATGAAAACCTCACATCTTCGGTTTTTTCGAAATAGGATAGCATCAAACTGAATGCATTTTATGTTCCATTTTCTGCATTTCATTTTCATTTTCTGCATTTTATTTTCCAAAAATTTTAACTTTTTTTTAATTTTCAGGCATTAAAATAAACATTTAAAAATTTTCAAAATCCAAAAATAATTTCACCATTGCGTAGGTTATACTTCATACTTCCAATACGCACTTTGAAATTTCATTTTCGGAGTTGTTTAGTATTTTTAAAAATTCATCGAAGTTGTTGTTTTATTACAGATTTTGAAAAATCCGAAAATAGAAAATTTCCATTTTAAGGCCGAATTTCATTTTTTTCAGTTTCATGTTTCATTCATGAGCCTATGATGACATTCCCTTCATGAAAATTCCAATTTCATTGAAGGAGTTATGTTTTATGGCATTTTCACAAATTTCCATTTTTTGAGCCTCAAACTTAATTGTTCTCTTCATAAAAATTCTAATTTTATTTAAGAGGGGTAATTAATTAATGCACTACATCGTGGTCATATGAGGGCCAACTCACATTTGCTTTATTTTGGTTCAATGAACAATCACTAAAGTTTCATGGTAAAATAAACCAACATTGCCCCTTGTTTACAGTTACTTGCAATCACTAAGGTGTTCCAAGCATTTAAATTGAATATCTTTATTTGAGATTACTAATACACATATGCAAATGCTAATATAGCGGAGACCTTGGAGAAGTTGTTTGTTTAACTTCTTTGCAAGAGGGGATTTGGAACCCAAATCCTAAGGGAGAGTGTACTTTCACAATTGGGTGAAAATACCACTCAACATTTTGGCGCTAGAAGGAGGGCTTGAATTGGTTTATTTCAGTGTGATTTAAATGCTATAGGGATTTAAATTTTGAATATTTCATGCCCTATTGATTATTATCTTTAGCCCTCTTTTAACAATACAACCTTGTAGTGTTAAAAGGAGGACATGAATTGCTATGCATTGTTCTAACGCTTTTGATTGTTCATACAGGAATAATGTGTTTTGATTTGATTTTGAAAAATTTTGGTCTTGACTAACGAGGTTGTCTCCATGCAATTACTTTCATTTGATTTTAATGGATACATCTCTTGGTTGATGCTAACATGATTATTCATACGTTACATGTTTGATATTTGCTAGTCATTTCATGCTTATTTGTAAGGAATTATTTTGTCTAAAATGTATTTGTTGTCGGTATTATGCTCTTCACTTGCGTGTAATGCGATCTTGTGAATCGGAAAGCCTACAACACTAGGAGTATGCTCTTCACTTGCGCATATGCGATCTGGTGAATCGAAACTAATTTACATTTTTAGAATATTGCTTTGTCATGGTTCCTTCTTTTATTCATGACTAACAAATTGGTTTTGAAGTTATTCTTTGAGTTTCATTAATGGCTACAACTAGAGGAACGTGGTATGGGATACATGTTAATCCTTTGAACATTAGTGGAGATTCTCATGATTTACCCAAGAACGTAGAAAAATGTTTGCCCAAATTTAAACACAATGGTCCAACATTAGCCGAGGAACATATTCAAGCCTATGTGGATATCCTAGTTAGATGGAATGTCGAACATGAGGATGTGGCATGTAGAATGTTTCCTGGAACCCTAGATGAGGTGGCATATGATTGGTACATCAATTTACCCACTGGTTCTATTACATCTTGGACTCAATTGAAAGATGAGTTTATCAATCAATTTAGGTTGCTCATTGATCCTCTCACGATATATCAACAATTTACTTCTTGCAAAAGAGAACCTAATGAGCCAGTGAGAAGTTTCAACTTGAGGTTTCGAAAGCTTTATGCGAGATTAATTTCTCCCTATACTATTGAGGAAAGTGGTGCTCTTCAAATATACTTTCGAGCATTGGATCCATTGTTTGCCATATTTGTTAGGATGAATCCCTTGGTTACTGATCTTGCATCGGCCTACATAGAAGCTATGATTGTAGATCAACAATTGAGGCCACAAGGTTATGGAATGGAGCAATCAACTATGGTAGGACAACTAGGGGCTTGCAATCAAACCTCGATGGTAAATCAAGCGTGGGCACAACAAAATTTGATATCAAATGTTTTTCCCTACAATCAACTTTATCCTACCATACCAACTTATGCTCCCACATGTGCTTATACAAGTACTTCCATCCATCCAACTATGCCTCAATTAGAGAATCATGTGGTCACTCATGGAACCATTGCAACAAATGTTCAAGCTTTGTCCGTGGATATCAATCCAACTAATCCTACTACTTCTACCACTCAACCCAAAGAGTTCGTATCAGAAGTAAAAGAGCAAAAGAAAGTGGTTAAGAAGGTATGTAGGCATGTTCCACCACAAAAACGAGCACGTCAATGTATGCATCCAAATCATCCTAGGAAGAAAATTCATAATGCCGATCTTAATGATGTTTCATGTTATGCTTCTTCAAGTGATACAAGAGATTTTGAGGTGACTCACGTTGAAGTAAATACCTATTCGAAAAGTCTTGAAGAGCATGAAGTTTTTGGAGAAGAAATTCTATGGATGGGTAACAAGAAGTTGGAATCAAATGATCACCATCTTGTTTTGGAAAAGAAATATCTAGAATCATTACCCAAAAAGGAGGATTTGGATGAACAAACTTATGTGGATATGATTTGGTCGGATGTACTTGCAAAGGATTGGAGCAACTATATGACACGAAATTCAAAAATTGATCCCATTATAGAAGCTCCTAAGCCATCACAAGTGGCTGAAAATGAATTTGAAAGAAAATCAACAAATGAAGTTGAAGACATAATCGAATTTCACCACTTGTTCTCGAAAGACACTTTGGATGATGTTCTCGAAAGTGATGACCAAGAGGATCCACACCTTCCAAATTGTGATAAAATTGAATCATGGGTTACAAATTTGGATTATGATAGCTTTACCAATTTGAATTCAAGAGATAACCCACTTTTGGAAATAATTGGACCATCTAAGGAAGGTGAAGATGAATTGGATGAGAAACATGCTGATGAATCGGGAAGATGAAGAAGAAGTACTTGAGCGTCACAACTTGAAATTGGAAGATGATTACTATGATTCATGGAAGAAATGGGAAGAATATTATCAATCTAAATCTTCTAATAAACTTGTTGTGTCAATTAATATGCAGGATAACTCAATTGCTTCCTCACATGAGGATACTATAAATCCTGTACAATTTGAGAAAGTTTTGGAAGAGGAATTCGAATCTCATCAAATTTTGGAACATGATAAGGATTCTACAACCATGAATCAAGAAAGAGAGTCACTTGCTTTAGATTCCTTTGAAGGAAAAGAAATTGAAAATCTTGATCCACTTACTTGTGCTACAATGATTATGCCATTTCAAAATGAGAAAATTACAAAACCTAAATCATTTGGGTTTGATATCATTGATGATCCAATTGAAAATCTCACGTTACCCAAAACAACCCAAGTGATTGATCATGGAAATGTGTTAGTTAACCCACCCCTAGATAGACAAGACTTATGGTTTGAAAGGGATGGACATGTGTTCAATTGGGTACCTAAGTTTGGTGCCTTTGATAAACAAGTCATGGAGAAAGAACAAGTGCTACATGATGATGAATGTCATGAGAGAAAAGAGGAATTTTCAAATCCTCTTCAAGTAAGGTCAAATGAAAACATGCCAAAGGTAAAATCTCACCTTTTTGGTTTCACCATGCAAAATTCGAATGAAGGTTTGCCTAATGAATGGTTTGATTCAAATATTATTAATGTTATGGCTTTATTGAATGAAAATGAAAGCTTATTTCTACACCATGAATCAAAGTGCGGAATGGACATCTTAAAGAATAGACATAAAGGAATTGAATATCAATCATTGTCTAATCAATTTGAAAACTTGAAACTCCACCATAGGATTATTAATGAAACTAAATCAAATTGGTATGGTGAGAGGGGCAAGTGGAAGTTTGTTTCTTTGTTTGGTTTGATCTTGTTTTTGTTGGATTCCTACAAAACTTGGTATGCGTATCACGTCATATGTCTTTTAAAGAATTCTAATCAGGTTTGGGATCCGGGAAAATGATAATCCAAACTTTTGCACCATCTTGTATTATATTGTACATTTGTATATACTTTTGGTTTTCGTGTTTTGGTTTTGGATTGGATCTCATTTTGGTTTTAAGTTTTGTGTGTTGGTCCTTTGGACACTTTTGGTTTGTCTTGAAAAAAAAAAAAAAAGCGAGATGTCAACTTATGTCCTTATGAATGTTGACTAAGACTAAGAGAATATGAAACATCGGAATTGTATTGCAGAAAGCTCCACGAGTATCGCAAACACATTAAAGAATATCGTTTGGAACTTGTGATGCATGAAGTTGTCAGTTTTACAAATTATGGCAAAGTAGGTGGTATACTCCATCCGCATTTCAAAAGAGAGCAATGCATTCATCCATATCTCATGTTACATTCCACATTGCATATACATTTCATCTCAAGTTGCATCTACATTTCAAATACAATCATTGAAAAGGTGTCGAATCCTCTTAGGGTTATTACATAACATATATTAAAAGGATCCTAAGGTTGGGAACTGATGCCCGAACTATCTTGAACCAAGCACGTTCTACACATATTAAAGAGGATCTTGAGCAAAATGGTCAAAACCATACTTGGAAGAAAAGGTGAGGCGAAAGGAGTATTTCGTGTTTGTCCTATCATGCAACATAATCCTTAAAATAGTGGTTTTTACCACTCCCATAGTGCTTAAAGCCTAAAATCAGAGTAGTAAGGATAGGGTTAAATCCCCATCGAACTTAGGTTGAGGATCCAATTCCCCAAAGCTCTGATTTGATCTTCATGGAGTAGTAAGGATAGGGTCTAATTCTCATCTCGCTTAGGTTGAGAATCCGATTCCCCAAAGCTTCTATTTTGCCTCCATCCCGCTTTAAGAAATTAAAAGCTGATTACACTCAAGAACTTGAAGTTCCAAAGCAAATATTTTTCATTCTACTTTTATTGCATCATTGATATTGGATTGGAAGGATCGTACTACATGTCCCTTGCAAGGATGGGTAGTCATCCCCAAGGTTCAAGAAATCAAAAGTAAAGTCAAATCCTGGATTATGGGGTTGATCTCCACCGGGGCTATAGATGCCTGACTGGCAAGTGGAGTATGCTCATGCGTGGCAACATGTCTTGTCTAAAAGCAAGACCATCGATCGCTCAAACGATACGGGCTAGCTTCGACAGTTTCATCCATAAAAGGTTAAATCATTTTGTTCAAGATGAGGTAATGAACTCCAGATCAGAGTAGTAAGGATAGGGTTAAATTCCCATCTCGCTTAGGTTGGGAATCCTATTCCCCAAAGCTCTGATTTCACTTACACTTGCACATGGGTTCAAAATGGTAGTGACACATAACCAACTTTGGGATCTAGTAAATTAATTCAGTATACTCATATTTGGTCCTAAGAGGATTTGACAGTTTTAATATGTTTGTTCATGGTACTAGAAAGTTTGAGCCTTTGCAAAGCTTGTTATATCTCTAGCATCTTCACCATACATTAAATCCTACAGGAATCATCCATAACTTCTCATACGCACGAATCATAAGTGAAACTGACAATGGAAAGTTGAACGAGTTTCAAACGATAGGGAATGAAGCACATTGCACACACTGAGCTGATGCTTAATAATTCTAATGCTTCATGTATTTCTCGTCTAGTTTCATTCTTTGGATATTTGCTGACGCTTGTGCATGAGTTTTGAAGGTGTTCAGGTTGAGTTCTCACCGAAATGCTCAGGAGCATTTCCCAGTAGAGTCACCATTTGTTGTGGTTGCTCCACAACGTACCCCAAAATTGGGGACCCACCTTTTTGCATGTTTTCCAAGAAGACCGAAGTGGCCCATATGCTAAAGATCAAAGAAAAAGCAAAACACCGCAAGGAGAAAAAAGTGTCGCGATATCGCGACATGTTGCATTTTCGCGGTCCAAAGCAAAGAGAAAAAGCAAGGAGAAAAAAGTGTCACGATATCGCGACATGTTGCATTTTCATGGCCAAAAGAGAAAAAAAAGAAAAAGTGTCGCGATATCGCGACATGTTGCATTTTCGCGATCAAAAGAGAAGAAAAGAAAAAGTGTCGCGATATCGCGACATGTTGCATTTTCGTGGCCAAAAGAGAAGAAAGAAAAGTGTCACGATATCGCGACATGTTGCATTTTTGGCAAAAAAGAAAAAGTGTCGCGATATCGCGACATGTTGCATTTTCGTGGCCAAAAGAGAAAGAAAAGTGTCGTGATATCGCGACATGTTGCATTGTCACGGCCAAAAGAGAAAAAGTGTCGCGATATCGCGACATGTTGCATTTTCATGGACAAAAGAGAAAAAGTGTCACGGATATCGCGACATGTTGCATTTTCGTCCAAAAGAAAAAGTGTGGAATATGTGATGATATCGCGACATGTTGCATTTCATGGCAAAGAGAAAAAAGTGTCTGATATCGTGACATGTTGCATTTTCAAGGCTAAAAGAGAGAAACAAAAGTGTCGCGATATCGCGACATGTTGCATTTTCGTGACTCAAAAGGGGCGAGGAGAGAGACAAGAGTGTCGCGATATCGTGACATGTTAGATTTTTTCCAAGGGAATAGAGTAGTGGACAGTGCGTCGATATTAGTGATGAACACCAGGATAGTGAAACGAAGACTGCATAATGACGTGGACCTATAGGAATATTGAAGATTGAATAAGGTAATTTGTCACATAAGGACAAAATCCAATGAATAAGACAAAACGTTACATAAGGAATCTTTAATGATTTGAAATCATTTAAGATGGTCGTTACACATGGAAGGAAGCGGACGCATGCCCATGTGGAGAAAAGGAAATATTTTTTTAAAAAAAAAGTGAAGAAAACCAAATAGAGGAAGCCAAACCATGAGAAAGAAGGGCCACAAAATAGAAATGAAAAGCCTTTTTGGAAACCAAAACACATGCATGCACAAGGGAAGGTGAAACGAACAGCCATTGGAAAATGAAACGAAAAGCTTCCTGAAAATTTTAAATATGCCAGGCAAGGATGTTTTGAGGGGTTGGAAACTATTGCGAGCAGAGTTGCAGATTTGAAGGCAAGAGGGCCATTCTGGACCTGTTTGGGTTGTTTTTCTTCCATGGACTGGTTTGGGAAAACCAGAAATTTTTGTTATTGTAAAATGACAAATTTTTAATAGAGAGTTTTAGAAAGTTGGGAGTCATTTTCTGCATGCAAGATTAAATGTCTATTTTTCCCCTTTTCAGATTTTAGGCTTGTAAATGGAGTTTATGCAAGTTTTCTTGGTTGCTTCATGCGAATGTTTAAATCTGAAAACCTCATTTAAAACCCTAGGAGCCAACACTTAGCTTATCCGGATTGTGCTTGTTTTGCAAGTCCAATAGGTTAGGTTGCATGCATGAAAACCTCACATCTTCGGTTTTGTCGGAATAGGATAGCATCATACTGAATGTATCTTGTGTTCCATTTTCTGCATTTCATTTTCATTTTCTGCATTTTATTTTCCAGAAATTTTAACTTTTTTTAATTTTCAGGCATTAAAATAAACATTTAAAAATTTTCAAAATCCAAAAACAATTTCACCATTGCGTAGGTTATACTTCATACTTCCAATACGCACTTTGAAATTTCATTTTCGGAGTTGTTTAGTATTTTTAAAAATTCATCGAAGTTGTTGTTTTATTACAGATTTTGAAAATTCCGAAAATAGAAAATTTCCATTTTAGGGCCGAATTTCATTTTTTCAGTTTCATGTTTCATTCATGAGCCTATGATGACATTCCCTTCATGAAAATTCCAATTTCATTGAAGGAGTTATGTTTTATGGCATTTCACAAATTTCCATTTTGGGAGCAATCAAAGCACTGAATTATTCCTCTTCATAAAAATTCTGATTTCATTTAAGAGGGGTAAGTTAAAGTGACATTGAGAAAATAAGATTGAAGGTTAAGCACTACATCGTGGTCATATGAGGGCCAACTCACATTTGCTTTATTTTGGTTCAATGAACAATCACTAAAGTTTCATGGTAAAATAAACCAACATTGCCCCTTGTTTACAGTTACTTGCAATCACTAAGGTGTTCCAAGCATTTAAATTGAATATCTTTATTTGAGATTACTAATACACATATGCAAATGCTAATATAGCGGAGACCTTGGAGAAGTTGTTTG
>JAQPPZ010001172.1:0-32523 GCA_028583015.1 Wollemia nobilis | reverse complement strand
TAAGGGATGCAAGCTATCACATTATTTGACCCAAAGATACCTTTAAAGTGTTCTAAATCCTTCATCAAAGAGAAAGACTATTTTTCTATCATAGTATATTTCAATTTGGTTCCCTTCATTATGATACTCATGAAGGCTATGGGCATTTCATTATTTTCTTGATATTTTTGAGACAAAACAACAATGATAGTATCTTTAGAGGTGAATGAGTAAATATTAAATAATTTGAATAATCAGGGCATGTTAACATAGGGGCTTGTGTGATTGCATATTTTATTTTCTAAAAAGCCTTAATATTATCATCAGTCCACCTAATATTCCCATAATTTTTTATCATGTCATTTATGGGCTTTGTAATCTGAGTAAAATTTGGAATGAATCTTTGAACAAAGTTAATTTTTCCAAAGAATGATCTAACTCCTTTCAAGTTCTTTGATGGATGGATTTATGCAATGGCTTTGATCCTTTGAGGATCAATGTTGGTTCCTTCTTTGGAGACTACATGTCCTAGCAACTTGCCTTGTGTAGCTCCAAAAATGTACTTTTTAGGATTCAAGGAGATGCCAAACTATTTACACATTTCAAATGCTTAGTAAAAATGCTCGAAATGATATTCTAAATTTTTGAAAAATAATGTTATATCATCTAGATAAACCACTACTATTTTAAACATAAGTCTCTTAAAGGTAAAATCCATGGCTTTTTGAAATGTTGCACTTGCGTTCATCAGCCCAAATGGCATCTTGAGGTACTCAAAGTTTCCCTAATGAGTCGTAAATGCAGTCTTATATCTATCCTCAAGATTTATCTAAATCTGATTGTATTCTAAAAATCCATCTAGCAAAGACATCCTAGTTGATCCCACAATCACCTTTAACAACTATTCCATATTTGGGGGTGGGTAGTTATATTTCAAAGAGTTCTTATTCAAATTTCTAAAGTCTACACACAATATGATATCACCATTCTTCTTCCTAATAGACACCAAATTAACTATCAAAGAGGTGAATATGACTTTCCTAAAATTCTTTGCATCTAACAACTTTTGAACTTCTTGTTGCATCACAAGGTGTAAAGTAGGATTGAATTTTTTTGTTTCTGCCTATGTGGTTTGGTGCCTTATTTTAAGGGAATAATGTGAGTCATTAATTCAGTGTTAAAATTCCTAAGATCTTCATAACTCTAGGCAAAAAATTGTAGATTCTTCTTAAGGAAGCTTATATATTGATTTATTCTTTTTCTAACAAATCTCTATTAACTTTACCATCCTGGGTTCTTGTTTTGTTCCTATATTGACTTCAACAACTTTTGATTCCTGAAAAATAGGCATGTGAGATCTATCAAAATTGTCAAAGAGACTCTCTAAGGAAACCAGTATTCTTAGGATCTTGTTTATCTTGAGTTGTATTACTTCCATAGGTTCTCCAATGACATCCTTCAACTTTTCTATCTTCTTCATAACACAAAATGTTGGCATAATGATTTTGCAATGTCATGAAATATTTAATATCTATATCATCCTAGAAAACTTGCAAGTACACAATATTATCTGGCACAAATGGATGATAAATAGATATAGTGAGAAACATGTCCATGTATTCAGTGTCTATTTTAGGATAATCTACATTAGATGCATTCACTTAATAATTTTGCTACATGATTTTCATTTCTAGGAATATAGGATATATTGAAATCAAGAAATTTATCAATCTCATCTTGAATCACTTGCTTATATTGTTTTAGCCTGGGGTGTTTTGTTTGATATTTACCCTTAATTTTTTGTATAATAAGTTCCACATCTCCATAGATTATTAGGTAGTTAATACCTAATTCTTTTGACTCTCTTAGCCCTAACAACATTGCTTCATACTCAGCTACATTGTTGGTGCATGAGAAATCTAACTTGTATGGTATGCCTAAGTAATTTCTTTTGATATCAGTGAGATTTATATTGACACCTAAACCAGACTATGATTTAGCACCATCAAAGGTCATAGTCCACATCTTAGAGGTTAACACCCTATCTCATTCAACATCTACTTCAACCCTCATCTGTGGATCCATATCTACTACTTCAGGTTCTTTAGCTAGAAATGGTGTATGCCTGACTAAGTAAACTCCTAAATATTTTTCTTCAATGGAATTGACTATATTTATTGTAGTATTATCTATATTTCTTAGTTCTATTGAATACTTATTGAATGAATATATTTTGAGAGTGACTTCTTATTTGGCTAACAATGGGATGGTGGCATATGACCAATCTAACTGAATGGAATCCCTTAGTTGTTTTTCCAAATATCTAGATAACAATAAAGAAAAGAACGGGTCCACATCTATGATTACTATGTCCATGAATATCCCTTTATTTGGGTATGGGTGTAAGAAAAACAGTATTCTAATAATGATCCCAACACAAGGAACTTGTCTGTTATCAATTGCTGATATGGGAGGAGAATATTTGGTGCATATTAAGCCTAATTGGTCTGCTATTTATTTTGGCATGATGTTATGGGAGACCTCACTATCTAGAATACAATTATGAATTACATATTGATCTTCTAGGTTTGATGTATATTTGAGAGATATGTAAAATGGTCTTACTTAAGATGCAATTTTGGTTGATTGGTTTTTAACTACCGTGGCACTATAAAATTGGTTCTCTACCTAATCCACTAACCGAAAGGCTTTACACACCTAATTTCTATATTTTGGAATAGTCATCAACTCACCAAAAGTGATATTTATCTTATATTTTGCTAACTCTTGTTCAACGTTGAATTCAAACTTCTTGTTCTCTAACCTTGTCCCAAAATCAAGCTATTTTTGGACATATTTTCCTATATATGTCTTAGGTGTTACTTGTTGTTTATTGTTACCCTATATTTTTGGCACTTTTTATTTCTCTTGATTTTGTTGATTTTATTTTCAACATTGGCTTTGTCATCAACTCTATCTGGAACTATTCTATTCCTTAAATTTACGATACGAATTCTCTCTAGCGCCTCTATTTATTCTGTTGTAGGTATCAATTTACTCTACTTCATTCTATCAGCCCTGTTATCCTAAGATCTCTTTAGAATTTTCATATTTTATAAGTCTAAGGTTTTAGGTGTTCCTTTTGAACTAGGTAATTTACTCATATCTTCTAAAAACTGTCTCTTTAGCTTAATCATCTTTTGTCCAACATACATTTACCCTTATTTCTTCATTAGATTCTTCTTCTAAATTAACACTAGTATGCATGCTCAAGTATATACCACAATCTACTGGGTTATGTGGGGCATCACATGTAGGGTAAAGGAATGTAAAATTAGATGCCATATTAACTGAAGGTATAGAGTTAGGGACTATATTTTGATTTGTTTTTCTATTCCTTTTTATCCAACCATTGTTATTGTTTCCATTTTTAAACCCCTCATATGTATTATTCCTATTTCAATTTCTATTAAAGTTTATCTTAAAAGGTGATCTATTATCATTTTGAGGTAGATATGACTCAAAATTCTATCATTTTTCTCTCTTGATATTATAAAACATGTTATTCATCGTGTTGAACATCTCAGTTAACTGACTTGATAGTTTTTCTATGGGATCTTGTTCACTCTTCTTTAATAGTGAGAAACCAACCTTCTTAGGATTCCTATCTACCTGATTTAGACCTTTCTCAAATGAATATGATTTCATTTTCCCACTATATATCATGTTCCTTTCGATACCTACATCCTTTTCCATGCATTCATTAATAGTAGTGACTCTCTGTTATCTTAGTTCGTAATTAAGTTCTCCAAGGAATACGTTCTTGTAGAAAAAGATAGACTGATTATCATTTGGCCTTAGAGTTGTGGGAATCTTGTTTCTTATTTTGAAAAAATATTCTATTAAAATCTTCTATAGAATCATTCAATTTTTTATTCATGATAGCTAGTTCTTTTAGTAATTATTGCTAATTTTTCTTTCCCCATACTTTTTTAGGAAGACTTCTTCCATGGTTTAGAATTCAGGGTTAATATTTTTAGGGAGGCTATTGAACAAATCTCTAGCATATTTCTCTAATATCTGAAGGAGTAACTTGAGAACTACATCTTCATATTTGACTTCAAGACTATCTAATGCATACATAAAGCTTTTGATATGGTCTTCTTCTATTATGACACTATTTCCTTGGAATTTTGGCAAGTATTTATGTGCCTTACTAGGGAGGTCATGCAAATTTTGTGGTAATCATAAAGGTATATACCTATTGGTTATCCATATTTGAAGGTTTTGATTGTTTTGGTTATTGTTATGAGGGGGAGGATTGGCCATGATGATCACAAGGGTGTGATAACAAAGACACTTACAACAAGGATAGTAATGGAATGGATTTTGACAAGATTATCTACAAGAGTATTACTCTTAACATAATTTCTATTACCAAAATATGATTTAGTTTTATAAAATTAGCTTTTATGAACTGGGGTTTTTTTTATTATAGATAAATACCTCTGTATCTTCAAATTCTTGAAAGAGTTGCTTACCGCTTATTTTTGCATGCACCATATCAGATATCTAATATTTAGATTTGTTCAATTAAGAGTCACCAACACTATGGTGCAAAAAAAAAAATTCTCTCTAGCCAAGGTTGCTCTGCCTTAATGTTCTCTCAGTCTCACCAAAAATTCTTAGAGATATTCATGGAAAATTTTGAAATGGCAATCATGTGGATTATTTAAAAATTCAAAAACAAAAAACAAGGAAAAATAAGAATATCATAGGGAGATAAACCAAAAAATGATACACAAATAATGCAACAGTCTATCCACGATAAAGGTGCCATAAATCTATTGTAGAAAATTTAGGTATCCCTAGGATATATGTCACACTACCTAAATTTTCTAATTCACAATGATAAATGCAAGCTTTGGTAGACTTACCTCTTTGACCTCAAATTTAATCTTCTATAAACTTACCACATACCAGGTTGGGTCAGGATACCCCACTATGAGCTCAATTAATAATTGAAATTATATGCTTTGTTCTCAACTAGATTATACGGGAATTAAGATAAATTTTGTTATGACCAAGCTTATTATAACACTCCTAGCCTTAGCTTCAAGCAAAAGACCGGTGTCCTATCCATTGCGTGATTCTAGCAAATATTATTGACTTTATGAATTAGAAATAATAGGGAGAGAAGTAATATGTCATGCATACACTCATTCAAATAATGTAATCAATGTAAACATTAGATCAACAAAAGAAAATATCATTCATACATTTAAATTATGCAATATATGAATGAGTAACAACACATACAATAAACAACAATACCAAAGAGAAAAAGTTGAATTGTATTATAACTATTCTCAAAATTACATATCAAAACCTAGCAGAGTGCTCAGGTCTCTTTTAAAATATAATACAATATTCATTCTATTCAAATGATGCAACATGAGAATTTAGTTCTCTATCCTAAAAGCAGTGACACTTGGGACTGTCCTCAGTAAACTAGATCAACTCTCAGTAATTTCTACACAATTATGGGAAGAAATAATAAATGGAGAACTAAGATAGACAAAGAAATGGAATATAATTGATCAGGAAAAAACACTCAGAATACCTCTTGCAAAATTTTCTATGCTTTGCTTGATGATGATTCTAGTTTTGGATCCCTATTTTATAATTTGAAATACTGGAATTTTGTTATAGATGTGTGTTGCAGATGTATCCACTTGGGGATATCTCTATCATTGATTCCTTTGAGAGCATTACAGTAGGAACTGAGCTATCATGAACTGGGATAAATTTCCAACTATCCCTAAACTATTATCAAAATTCTCATTTGGGCTTCTTGATTCTAACTTCCTTAAAAAGGATCTCACCATCAACATTGTTCTGTTTGTGGTGGGTTCAACATTGGCTTCTTTTATTTTATCCTCAATGAGTTTGCAATCTAACTTTAGGATTTATCATAAAAATAGGATGATGAAGTGATCTTGCTTTTCATACTTAGTAGTCATTTGATGTAGCTTTCCACCGATACATTTTTTAAGTAAAAAATAGAGATCTAATCGACACACTAGAGAATGAAGAAGGGACCCTACCAAAATGAATGGAATTACCAATGAGTACAACCAGAGGAAAAAAACAAGATAAAATAAAAATGAGGTGGGTACAATATTATTGTAAAATGGGAGAAAATGGAATAAAAATATCCTCATATTACTAATGAAATGGTTGAGAAAGGGCACATATGGGTATAAAATGTAATATGAAGATCCAAAAAAAACAAAAGGGGATACCAAAAAAGGGGGGATACTTTTCTATAATTCCTAAATCCTAATATTTATCAACCAATAAGGTTTATCAGAGATGAAGAGTGCACTATTGATCTTGTGGGAGCATGACGAGATCTGGACCATTTATCCTCCACCAATGAGAGCTCATCTTCGTTTGATCGACTCTATCCCTGATTGACCAATGCTATCATTGATGGATCGATGACGAAGGCTTATCAACAAAAATGAATAGAACTAGGATACCAACTTTATGACTTAGGTTTTTAAAAGGGATTCAAACACATTAAGGGCTATGAAATTATATTATAAATGAATTAACATATTGATGTCTAAGGATTCAAAAGGGGTGAATGATAATGCATATTTATGACTCTTGAGACCTCATCGAGACCTAGTATCTAAGACCTTGGTGATGGAATAAATTTATACTCATGGGAATGGGGTATGATTCTTTATGATACCTAGACCCTCAAGTTTGGTGTAGAAATAACCTTTTACTGATTGATCGGTCCTATAACTGATTGACTAGTGTCATCGTTGATGCATCAATGATGAAGGTTTTTCATCAGCGATGGAAGAGAACTTATTTTATTTTAGTTGATGTCATCACCAATTTATTAATGCTATCACCAATGCATCAACAATGAAGACCTTTCATTAATGATAAGTGAGAATTCTTTATTTTTAGGATGCATTGTCATTGATTGACCAATGCTATCATTGGTTGACCAACGGTGACGATTTTTCATCAACAATAGATGATTTTATTATTTTGAGATTATTAATTTGTGTCTTTGGGGAAAGGGACCATAATGAAGACCTTAGTGATGAAGTGAGTTATGAATATGGGAAGAAGTAGCAAAAACCTTAAAAAATTATTGAATGGGTATGATGAGGACTTAAATGAAAGGGGTTTAATGGACTAATGGACTAAGTGATGGCATATTAGGATTATATGATACTATGTAAATGAAAATTAAGGAGTTTTATGAAATGATAAAAGGGATAATGAATTGGCATGGAAAATTACATTAATGACATGATAAAATGGGATGATAAAAAAATGAAACTTGGAAAATTATATTCTTTGAGAGAATATAGGGACAGGGACTATAATGTGGACTCCCTAGGACCTTGAGGACTTTTAGGACTAATGTTCCCATTGTAACTTTTTATCAATATGGACTTTTGGACTTTTCAAACCCATAATTAATTAAAATGACAAGGATTCCCTAGAATCACCTAGATGTTTGACCTTGATAAATTTTAAAAAATTAGGGGTACAAACTATGTTGAGATTTTGCAATACAACATGGGCTTTGATTGGTATAGGATATATAAATGACCATTTTAAGGGTTATGAATTCTCCTGAGTACTCTAGAATATCCTTGATAAATATATGGACACATCACTTAACTTTCCTAATCACCTCAGATATTGGACCTATAAGTTTGACTCTTTAGACTATTCATAACAAACCTAACTTACTTAGTTATCCAAAAGAAAGAAAACTAACTTGAAGACATAATGACTAACTCCCACTTAATCACCTAAAGGACTCAATGAACTTCCCTAATCACCTAAAAGGACAAATCCCCCCCTATTTTTTTTAACAATATTATTAGTTTCTTTGACCCTTAGGGTGAGGGTTGAAAGTCTTCAAATGCTAGCCATTCATTGGTATAGGTAGTTTTTCACCCTTCATATCCTATAACTTGTAGGTGTGCTAGCCAATATTTTGTTAAATCTGATAAAGACCTAACCATTTGGGATCAAATTTCTATTTTTCACCCTATTTGTCATTTTTAGGATCCTAGTATAACACTACACCACCCTCTGCAAATGGTAACCCTTTTATCTTCTTGTTGAACAACTAGGTTTTTTTCTGGGTTTCTTGAGTCATTCTTGCAAGGCCTCTCTCCTATATTCTTCTAGTTCAACAATCTAATCTAATATTCTTTGTAAAGCATCTGATATTTCATGGTCTTAAAGAAGCAAAGCTAAAGTGGCTCTCTCCACTTGAGGAGGCAAAAGTGATTTCTCTCCATAGACTAGCTCATATGTTATTTTTCATATAAATCTTTTAACAGTATGTCTATCTTACCACAAAGCATACTTTAATTAGTTGTTCCAACTCTTCTTATTATTTCCAAGTGATGTTTTAATCCTGGTAATAAGGTTCTTATTGGAGTACTTAGCTAAACCATTGTCTTGAAGATAATAATTGGTAGAATGGTCTAGTTCTATGCTATACCTAGTACAAAATTCTACCATTTCCTAAGAGGATAAATACTTCCCATTATCAGTTATCAGTTTTCTAGGTACCCCAAATCTGGTTAGAATATTGTCTTCTATGAATATGTTGACTAGTTTAGTTGTTGATTTTCTTAATGGTGCAACCTCTACCCACTTAGTAAAGTAATTTTTTGTTGTGATTATCCATCTATGGTCTCATAATAAATTTGAACTAATTTCCACTATTAGATCTATTCCCCATTGAGTGAATGGAGCCTCAACCACTACTGGATTTAAGGGCATAGCAAACAATTTCTTTTTACCATCAAAGATCTGGAAATTTTGATATTTTATGATAAATAGATATACATATTTGAACATAGAGGGCCAATAATAGCCAACTCTCATAATACTATTTGCTATTGTTTTTGGAATAAAGTATCCTCTATAGAAACCAGTATGAAATTATTTAATAATTTTTTGAACTTTGTTTTGAAATAGATAAAGTAATATCATATCATTGGGATTTCTACAATACAGCTTATGATCTTGAAGGTAAAACTTTTGAGCCTATTATTTGATGCTTCTCATTCTAATCTTTGTCAAACTTGCTAGGAATGATAGGGACTGTAAGTAAACTATGATATCCTTGTACCAATCCTCTTCTAGACCATCTATCTTTATTTTCTTTACATTTCCTACCATGACTATATTATTGATATATTCTCCTCCTTTAGTAGCTATATACTTAGCCAAGACTTATCCCTTGATGGTCTTTACTACTTTGAACTCTATTTTATATTGTTGCAACTTGACCATCCATCTTGCTAAATTGTTGGTAGGCTCATTTTAAGTGAAGACGTATTTGATAGCTATATAAGGGATGCAAGATTTCAATTTATTTGACCCAAAGATGCCTTTAAAGTGTTATAAAGCCTTCATCAAAGAGAAATCCTATTTTTCTATCATAGTATATATTAGCTTTTCTCCCTTCATTTCGGTGCTCATGAAGGCTATGGGTCTTTCATTATTTTCTTGATCTTTTTGAGACAAAACAACAACGATAGTATCTTCATAGGTGAATGAGTAGATATTAAAATATTTTGAATAACTAGGTCATGTTAACATAGGGGCTTGTGTGATTGCATATTTTATTTTTGAAAAAGCCTTCATAATATCATCAATCCACCTAATAGTCCCATCATTTTTTATCATGTCATTTATGGGCTTTGTAATTTGAGCAAAATTTGGAATGAATCTTTTAACAAAGTTAATTTTTCCAAAGAATGATCTAACTCTCAAGTTATTTTATGGAGGGATTTTTGCAATGGCTTCGGTCCTTTCAGGATCAATGTTGATTCCTTCTTTGGATACTACATGTCCTAGAAACTTGCCCTATGTAGCTCCAAAAATACACTTTTTAGGATTCAAGGAGATGCCAAATTGTTTACACCTTTCAAACACTTGGGACAAACATTCAAAATGATATAAATTTTTGGAAAACATTGTTATATCATATATCTAAACCACTACTATTTTAAACATAAGTCCCTTGAAGGTAAAATCCATTGCTCTCTAAAATGTTGCACCTACATTCATCAGCCCAAATGGTATCCTAAGGTACTCAAAGGTTCCCCAAGGAGTAGTAAATGCAATCTTATATCTATCCTCAGGATTTACCTGAATCTAATTGTAGCCTAAAAATCCATCCAACAAAGACATCCTAGCTGATACCATAACTATTTCATATTTGGAAGTGGGTAGTTATCTTGTAGAGAGTTCTTATTCAAATTTTTGAAGTCTACACACAACTTGATATCACCATTCTTCTTCCTGACAGACACCAAATTAGCTATCCAAGAGGAGAATCTGACTTTCTTGATAATCTTGGCATCTAAAAACTTCTAAACTTCTTTTTGCATCATAGGGTGTAAAGTAGGATTGAATTTTCTTTGTTTCTTACTATGAGGTTTGGTGCCTTCTTTTAAAAGAATAATGTGAGTCATTACTTTAGTGTTAAAATTCCTAAGATCTTCATAATTCTAGGTAAAAGCTTGTAGATTATTATTAAGAAAGATTATATATTGTTTTATTTCTTTTTTCTAAAAAATCTCTATTAAATTTTACCATCCTAGGTTCTTGCTCTGTTCCTATATTGACTTCATTAGCTTTTTATTCCTTAAGAATAGGTCTGTGAGCTCTATGAAAATCATCAAAGAGACTCTTTAAGGAAACCAGCCCTCTTGGGAGCTTGTTTGTCTTAATTTGTATTACTTAAATAGGTTCTCTAATGATATATTTAAAATTTTATTTGTCTTCTTCATCACACGAAACATCAGCATAATTATTTTGAAATGTCATAAAATCTTTAATATTTATATCTTCTGGGAAAACCTGCAAGTAAACTACACATATGGATGGTAAATAGAGATAGTGGGAAACTTGTACATGTATTCATTATCTATTTTAGGATAATTTGCACTAGATGCATTCACAACCAACAAGTTTTCTACATAATTTTCTTTTCTAGGGATATAGGATATATTGAAAGCAAGAAATTTATCAATCTCATCTTGAACCACATGCTTATATTGTTTTAGCATACGATATTTTTTAATGATATTTACCCTTATCTTGTTAGCTTTTGATCAGTAAATACTCAAATAATATTGCCTCAAGATAAATAATACAATTACAATATGAAATATATAATAATTCTAATAAATCAAGCATATAAATTCTGAATCTACTAGAAAATAACTCAAAGAATTCTAATGCAAAATACTAAAAAATGCTTAGAAATATTTATTGAATGAAGAGACCAAAATACATCTTATTACATCACCTTCCATTGCTTACATAGGTGACTCTTACTCCTTCTCCATATCTCTTTTACATAAATACATCCATATATAGAATGGAATGTGACTCTTCATATGGAGGTTTCTTGGACCTCACTCTTCCTATGACTCTTCATATTCCTACTCTAATGACACATGTACATAGGTACAACTATGCACATTTACATTCTAAAATATCATTGCAAACTTGTGCATTACATTTCTCAAAGTAAATCCTAATCTAAGACTCTTTTCCTAATATATAGATGTACCCATGGTGGTACATTGGCATGTACCAAATAATGTAATATATTCCAACACCCTCCTATATTACATTATTTGGTTATTGAAGATTCTAGTCCTTCAATATGGATATTTTTATTAGAATTTGAACTCTTCTCCTCTGATTCCTTCATAGTGCCCCTTTTTCTAAATTTGGATGAGTATCTTCATCTTGTTCAAGTTCTTTGTTTGGTTCAATCTTCAATTTGTTCTTGGAGCTCATGTATATTTTTCCTTGCTCCAATTTGCTACCTTCTTGTATGCTTGTGAAGCGATTTAGCTTCTCTCTGAATATAAATTCGTCCTCACAATTATGTAAGCCAATAATTAAACACACAGAACATAAGCAGACGGAAATAAGTTACAACAAGTCAAATAGTTTTCAATCGCAATTAAAATCAATTGCCACTAGGAGGGCAGATCCCGCCGTGAAGGCAAAGTGCGAATACGCAGAGAATAAAAAAGCAAAGATGAGATAAATGAATTAATTAAACAACTACCCTAATAAATATGAATTTCTTATGCACTTGGAGAACCTAGCCGACGGCTAGGTTTGGTATGTAGCATGACTCCCCTCCTCGGAAAGCTTTGTCCTCAAAGCTGGAAATGTCTGGAAAATACTTTCGTGTTCCCATGTGGCATCTTCCTCTGGTAGGTCTTGCCATTTGATGAGAAATTCTTGAATCTGGCGCGATCTTAGTCTTCGTATTCTGTGTTGTAATATATCTTCAGGTTGGAGATGTATGCGTCCT
This sequence comes from Wollemia nobilis, assembly GCA_028583015.1. Lineage (NCBI taxonomy): Eukaryota > Viridiplantae > Streptophyta > Pinopsida > Araucariales > Araucariaceae > Wollemia > Wollemia nobilis. The sequence goes on along the minus strand of JAQPPZ010001172.1, from coordinate 20,132 downwards.
TCCTCATCGAGCACTGGTAATTCTGATTGACTTTGCACTTTCTGACCAATTACCTTTTTGAGACATGAAACATGAAATACCGGGTGTATTCGTGATGATGAAGGTAGCTCTAACTGATAGGCTACTTCTCCAATGCGGCGCACAATTTTGTAAGGACCATAGAATCGTGGTGCCAACTTTTGACTGGTCTTTATCCTTAACGATGCTTGTTTGTAAGGTTGCAACCTTAGGAAAACCTTGTCACCGACATTAAAAGTTCGTTCTGATCGGTGCAAGTCTTGTTGTTGTTTCATGCGATTTTGTGCTTGGAATAAATTCTCTTTGAGTATGGTGAGTGTAGACTAGCCTTTGTTGAAACCAATCATCCACTTTGTCTACTTTGGATGAACCTGGGACGTAATCTGCTACAATTGGAGGCTTGGTTCCATACAATGCTTCAAAGGGAGACATCTTAATTGAATAATGGTAAGAAGTGTTGTACCACCATTCCGCCATTGCTAGCCATTGGCTCCATTGATATTGTTTATCTTGAACGAAACATCGTAAGTATGTACCCAAACATTTGTTAACTACTTCTGTTTGCCCATCTGTCTGGGGATGGTAAGCTGAGGACATGTTCAATTTGGTACCACTAAGTCGAAATAATTCTCGCCAAAAGTTACTAGTGAAGATGGGATCTCTATCACTTACAATATTTTTTGGCATACCATGTAATTTGAAAATTGAATCCATAAATACCTTTGCCACCTTGCTTGCGGAAAATGGATGTTGTAAAGCCTGAAAGTGAGCGTATTTGGATAACCGATCTACCACTACGAAGATTACTGTCCTGCCTTCTGACTTTGGAAGACCTTCAATAAAATCCATGGATATATGTTCCCACTGACGTTCAGGGATGGGTAAGGGTTGTAATAACCCTGGTGATTTGACTGTTTCTCCTTTATTGCGCTGGCAAACTTCGCATTCTGCTACCCATTGTTTGACTTCGGCTTTTAATCCTTTCCAACAAAATGATTGTTTGATCCTTAAATATGTTTTCAAAAATCTTGAATGTCCCGCTGATGGAGAAGCGTGCGATTCGTCTAGGATCTTCGATTTGAGTTCTGAGTTGTGTGGAATGTAAATGCGGTTCTTCTTCCGGAGGATTTTATCTTCATAAGAGAACAAAGGGTGTTTAGAGGACCCAATAGATAATTCTTGAATTATCTGAGCAGTTTCGCTATTGGACAACCATTCATCTTGTAATTGATTCACCCATTGGGAGCAAGGACCTGAAATAGCGTTAATGACTACTTCGTCTTCATATTTCCTGGATAGCGCATCGGCAGCTACATTTTCCTTCCCCTTCTTGTATTCGATAACAAAATCATAACCCAATAGTTTGGTTAACCACTTATTTTGTTCCGGATAGGAAAACCTCTGCTCAAGAAAATGTTTGAGACTACTATGATCTGTTTTGATAATGAAGCGGCTACTGATTAGGTAGTGTCTCCATTTTTCTACTGCATGAAGAATAGCCAACATTTCTTTTTCGTATGTTGATCTTCCCAAATTTTTCTCGGAGAGTTGTTTACTTTCAAATGCCAACGGATGACCTTCTTGCATTAATATAGCCCCAATTCCTGTTCCAGACGCATCACATTCGATAATAAATGGTTTGTGAAAATTGGGGGTTGCTAATACTGGAGTTGTACACATGGCCTCCTTAAGAGCTTCGAAGGCTTGAGTAGCCTCTTCCGACCAACGAAAAGCATCCTTCTTTGTGAGTGCTGTGAGAGGTGCTGCAATCTTACCATAATTTTGTACAAACTTGCGATAGTAGCCCGTGAGACCCAAAAAACCATGAAGTTTCTTGATGGTTTTAGGTAAAGGCCACTCTTGAATTGCCTTAATCTTATTGGGATCAACTTTGACGCCCTCGTGTGAAACTATATGACCAAGATACTCGACTTCTTGGACACCAAATGAACATTTGGAACGTTTGACAAATAACTTTTCTTTGTGTAAAATGTGAAGGGCTTTATCCACATGATGTAAATGATCCTTCCATGTTTGGCTATATATGAGAATGTCATCAAAAAAAACTAACACAAACTTACGGAGGAATGGACGAAACACTTGGTTCATGAGACTTTGGAAAGTGGATGGTGCATTGGTGAGACCAAAAGGCATGACCAAAAATTCGTAATGACCTTCATGAGTACGAAAAGCAGTTTTGGGAATATCTTCTTCTCGGACACGGATTTGGTGAAATCCTCGAGCGAAGGTCTAATTTTGTAAAAAATTTTGCACCATGCAACTCATCTAGTAGGTCATCTATGACAGGGATAGGAAATTTGTCCTTGATAGTGAGTTTATTGAGAGAACGAAAATCGGGACACATACGCCAAGAATTATCTTTTCGTCGAGCCATAACTACAGGTGAGGAATAAGGGCTAGTGTCTGTGACGAATGACTCCATGATCTAGCGGATCCCGAACGATCCGTTCGATTTCTGTCTTTTGTGGTTGAGGATAGCGGTAAGGACGGCTGTTAGGTGGGACACTCCCTGGAACCAAATGGATGGCATGGTCATGAGATCGTTTAGGTGGTAATCCTTTAGGTTCTTGGAAAACCTCTTCGTAATTTGTTACGATGTCTCGTAAATCTGGAGCAGTAATATCCGAAGTTGCTCGAGATTGTTTTTCCAAACAATTAATTTGAGCTATAAATCCATATCCACCCTTTTTTAACATCTTCTCCATACTATGAGAGCTCACCATTTGTGATGGAGGAGTAGTAATGCCTTGTAAGCGAATGACTCGTCCGTTTTCCTTCCATTCCACAAATAATTTTTTGAAATTGAAGCTAACCGTGTCTAATGTTTCCAACCATTCAACTCCCAAAATGACATCATAGTTCCCTAAATTCATGACGAAAAGGGATCCAAACCAGGTATAAGTACCCATTTTTATGGAAACTTGAGATGTTCGACCAACACATTGCGCGTTCACCCCGTTGGCCACTAGAACCTGGAATTTGTCTTTGTTGGAAGAGTTAATGAATAGATTCAAAGCTTTTGCTGTTTTGATGTCGATAAAATTGTGGGTACTGCCGAAATCAATTAGCACATTCACCTTTTTCTGGCGGAGAAATCCTGGTACCTTGATGGTATGGTGGGCGGTTAACCCCATGAGGGCATGTACGGAGATCGCCATTGTATCCTCTTCCTTCTCTTCTAGAGTAATTGGTAGTTCTTCTTGCATAGGTTCTTCTTGTTGGTAAGTTTCGTCCTCTTCTCCTTCATATTGATCGCACTCAATATGAAAGTTTTGTTTTTGGGCACATGCTTGTTCCCTGGGATGATGAGTGCGACATTTATAGCAAAAGTATCTTGATGGTTGATCATTTCTACGAAAGGAATTGTTGCGATATGAAGGACGACTATAGTTTTCACGTCGTGCATACAACTGAATTCTCTTCTCAGCCAGCTTGGCTATTCTTATACAATCGTTCAGTGCGGTTGGATTTTGAATGTCCACCTCCACCCTAATATTTTCTTTCAATCCATTGCGAAAAGCTCCCACCACTGTGTCGGGGCTGAGGTCTAATGTATATGGTAGTAAACTGGTGAATTTCGAAACAAACTCGCTAACCGAACCTTCTTGTTTAAGAGATAACAGTCTTACTGTGTATGACGATGTAGCTCCTTCATCAAATCTTTCTAAAAAGTAAGTAGTGAATTTTTTCCAGTTAATAGTAGCTCCTTTCTCTCGCTTAAGCCATACGAACCATTGGTAGGCCTCAGTGCCTAATTTTGATGCAGCGAAAGGGACTTTATCAAATTCCTTAATTTGGTATAAGTCGAGAATGCCTTCCATTTTGGCTATCCAACCACGAGGATCATGACCCTCAAAAGTGGGCATATCAATGCGTGGAAAATTATTAGGGCCTCTCGGTTGGTGATAACCCATATCCCTTTCCTGATCTTGGTTATACCCTGTCTATGATAGCGATCCCCGTAATTATCCGAATTGCCTCTTTGTTGTTCCCAATCGTCATCCTGAGTGTCATTTTCTTCATTCCTTTGGGCATGGGAGTGATTTTGGGGATTAGTATTGGGATTAAGCTGGTTTTGTGCGCTCACTAGGGTTTTTAGGTTGGCACTAATTTCGTGCATACCATCTATTAAGAGTCGAAGAGTTTCATCGTTGGAAATGGCCGAGTTACTTGAGTCTCCTTGTGTGATGTTGTCGTGAGTTGGGGGAGGGTTAGTAGCCATAGGATCTACCAGTGGATGATGTGGATTATAACTGCCAATTTTGAAAGGAGAAGGAGAATTTTTTGTACCTGGGCTTCGATGAGGTCTTCTTGCGTTGTTATTGGTCGTCTCCGAGCTTGATAGTCGACCGTCAGATCCTTTGGTCCACCTTTTGCTCATGCATTAGTTAGCATAACCTGCTTAGAAGCTTGTGAGCTTGGACTGCAGCAAAATTGGTTGATTCTAGCAAAAATTTGGATCCGCTTCAACTGTCACTCCAACTGTGACGCGGATTTGAATTTGGGTGGCCTCCTTGACCGCAACCTTCAACAGTTTTTTTTTTTTTTATTTTTTTTATTTGGACAATTTCAGCAACTTGACAGCATCGGAGGACACGACAGCTGACGAACAACAGTCGAGGAACGGATGACGTCCCGGGAACGCGAGCGGAAGACACGACACGACAGCTAAGACCAAACGACACGACGCGGAAGACACGACAGCTAAGACCAAACGACATGACGAAACGAGACAGCGGGCACGCGAGCAGAAGACACGACAGCTAAGACCAAACGACACGATGAAATGAGACAGCGGGCACTCGAGCGAAAGACATGACAGGGAAGACCAAACGACACGCGAGCGGAAGACCAAACGACACGCGAGCGGAAGACTCAAGGTTCGCGAGGAGGAAGGCTTGTGTGGCCAAAGCCACGTAAAGTTAAGTGACCCAAAAAGAATATAAACCAGGAATTTTCCCCTCCCTGGAAGATGTGGGATATTTCCCAGCACTAAAAATTAAAACGAAATTATAACTGGCGCTAACCTTAGGATAAAACAATTAATTTTTCGAAACCGCGAGCGCTGATTGGTCGCTGGTTACAGACTGCGTACGCTGCGTTGGGTTGATTTTCCGCGATGGTTTCAGAGTGGTAGGAGAAGCGTATTTTAAAAAAAAATATGTGATCGTGCTATTTATTAGCAGACCTCACAGGGACTGACGCTGGTTTGCCACACCATGAAGAGACGACTGCGTCCGATCCGAACAACCTGATCTACGTCGCTATGAAACGGAGACTGAATCGTCCGCCACCCCTCTTGAATCGCCCAGACTGATACCACTTGAAGCGATTTAGCTTCTCTCTGAATATAAATTCGTCCTCACAATTATGTAAGCCAATAATTAAACACACAGAACATAAGCAGACGAAAATAAGTTACAACAAGTCAAATAGTTTTCAATCGCAATTAAAATCAATTGCCACTAGGAGGGCAGATCCCGCCGTGAAGGCAAAGTGCGAATACGCAGAGAATAAAAAAGCAAAGATGAGATAAATGAATTAATTAAACAACTACCCTAATAAATATGAATTTCTTATGCACTTGGAGAACCTAGCCGACGGCTAGGTTTGGTATGTAGCACTTGATCAAATGAATGGTTAGTATAATTCAATCTCTGTGGCTTCAGGATTACAAGTTCCTTGTTTTCTTTCATAGTCATCAAATTTTTGTATAAGAATTTTCCTTTTTTCTCTGTTCTTAGAATCATATTGTCCTTTGATTCTTTATATTTGCTCCATAACTTCTATTTTTTTATTCTTGTGTATGAATATGGAAGGAAAATTTGGATCATAATTGATCCATTCTCCTTTTTCATTTCCTGCAATCTGCTTCTCAGAAAATCCATTAGTGTTGTTTTGAACATCTTGTGTAAATCCAAATACACTTAGAGCATGTTTATTAATAGGTCTTGTAGCTTCTATCTCATACTTGGATTCTACCATATCTCTTCTTTCAGTTGGTTTGGTTACTGAAATGTAGTTTGTAATTAGTTCTTTCAAATTATGAACACTTGAGACTTTAAGACAATCAAACCATTGTGGATTTCTTGTTAGATGTTTACTTGTTCTTGTATCCATAGTTGAGCACTCTGATTTATATGGTGCTCTTATAGAGTCTATAACAATTTGTAACTCTTCTAAAGTCTTTATAAACCATATTGGTTCTTCTCTTGCTCTAATTTTCCATATCATTATTTTGAAGTAGACATCCTTATAGCTCCCTAGTTTCTTTCAATTCTATGTTTTGTAGAATACCTTTTATCTCCCTAATGTTTGAAAGGCAATTCAATTTTAATATCAATGTGTGCAATTTCAATCCTTTACAAATCTTCAAATCTCTAATAATTTTGAACTTAGAGATTAATCTTATCAAATGCAATATCTTTATCAATATGTAGAATTCCTTTTATCTCCCAAATTTGTGGATAAAATATTTAATTCTAAATTTCATATACTATATTTGATGTAGAAATCCTTATACCTCCAATTTTAGAAATTTAGAAATTCTAGAAATAATATTTGCAATATTTTGTAATCCTAATTTGATGTTGTATGCCTTATTTCTCCAACCTTAGCAAATTTGCAAATATTTACTTTGTTTTGTAAATCTAAATATGCAATTTTACAAAACTTAAATATAATACTTCAAATCCCAAAAAACTCTTCAAAATATGATAAAAGGCTTTCAAAAATAATATTCTAATTTTTCTAAGGTTTAAAAATACTTATCACTCCACTAATATCTTTAAAAATTTAACCTTAGAATATATTCCCTTAGTTCCTTATTTCTCCTACCAATATAAGCCTTTAATATGAAAAATACTATGGTAAGTATTACCTTAATAATTTAGGTGCTTCTCCTTTACTTGTTGGGCGTTTCTCTTGACTGCTAGGCACTTCTCCTTTGGTCAAATTTGCTACGTATGAACTTGGAAGATGCTTTGACTCCTTTAATGCTTCTACCTTATTTTTCAATGTGTATGGTGTTGGACTTTGCTATATATGTGCTTCCACTCTTACATTTTGGCTATATGAGCGCTTCTCCTTTCTTTTGTTGAGTGCCACGTATTGCAGACGTTATAAAATATTTTGACTCCCTTCTTGGTGGTGCCAACATTCATGGAAGAGTAAAATGAACACTTGGCACAATATTCCTTGTTGTTTGGGAGTTACCTATCCTTTCTTGAGCATTGGGTAATGATGTAGAGCATTGAGCACTCCTCTTTCTGGAAATTTACGTTTCTTCCCTGGTGATTTACGTTATGGCTTATGAGCCAACTTTGACCCTTGTGCCAGATGGCAATATGCATGCACTCCTTTCTCCAACGTATGAAACTACAAGGCTTTTCAATGCCTCTTTTTCCTCCAACGTATTCTTGCTTCTTTGTAAATGTATTCTGGCTTCTTTGTAACTGCACTTCGTGAGGATTCTTCTCTCCTTGGTTGATGGTGGATGTTAACGTATTCTTGCTTCTTTGTAACTAAACTTTGTGAGGTTTCTTCTCTCCTTGGCTGATGGTGGATGTTTTCACTGATGGCTCTAGTTGTAATACCTCTTGTATGCTCCAATGATGGCCCTGTAATATTTTCTTTGGTAGTTTGCTCTATTGATGATTTTCCTTTGATAATGCACCCTGTAATTTTTTACTTTTTCTGTAATCTACCTTGCTTTTCGTAGATTGATCTTTTGCAGGTTGTGGCTGATGTTTTCTTGCTCCTTTGGATGGCTGAATCTTGAGCCTAATGGCTCTTTTCCTTGAGCACTTTTTTTAGTGCTTCTTTCCTGCAAATGGGTGGACGTATGATGTAGAGCTTGCCCCCTATATTCTGGTGTTGAATGGTGCTCAATATGGTGGTGTCTTCAACCACTCTTTTAGTGGTTTTATTTACCACTTTTTGCTTGTACGTCTAGTGTTTTTAAACACCTAAAATATACCTTGAATTTGGAGCTCTTTTCCTTCCAAAATATGCTATAAGTTGTGGGATATTCTTCCTCACAAATGTAGGATAATTTTGCTTTTACATTCTCTTAAAAAATAGCATATACTATTCACTTATAACTCCTTTAAAAATCAATCTAATGTTGTTATAATTTTGCTAGCTTCTCTAATAATGAGAGTAAATCTATCTCACTAATGAATGTAAAATAAATCTGATATTTTTTCTATTTCAAAACAACATATATCAAACTCCTTATCACTCCTATTAAATTGTAACTTTTTGTTGTTTGTAATATGCAAGCTTTCTATAAAATCAATGGTGTGAAATGGTGTCTTTTCTTAGCTTAATGACACCTTAAAAAACTTCCTCTTTGCTAGCTCTAAATGGCTCTAATATTTGATGCTCCAAAAACTCTTAATAGGCACCTTCAAAAAATTTGCAATAATAATATATATGGCATCAAATTAACACACCTTTTTGTAGCTCCTTTCTTTATAGCTTGTTGTCTTGTATTTTCTGTAATTGCACCTTCCTTCTGCTATTAGTAGACTCTTTAATTTGCAGCTATAGTTGCTGCCCAAAATTAGCTTTCTTTCTTCTTCACAGGTGCTGGCTATTTCTGTAATTTGCAGCTTCAAATGCTACTCTTTCATTATTCAATTCTGTAGGAGGACTCCTCCTTAGATGCTGCTAAAATATGATTTGGTGTTGTCTTCAAGCCTTCAAATCTACTGCTCTTTTTCTATCAAGCCTTCTCTTGGCTATTCAAATATTTTCTGAAAGCTTCTCCAAATCTTTCTCTAAACTACAGCTTTTCTCTTCTATTTTTTGTTGTCTTTTTAGCTTCTCTTTCTACAACTTTGTGCTTTTATAAATCAGCCTACAAAACTTTTGTGGCTATCTCCAAATCTCTCTAAACTATGACCTCTTCAATATTCTTGCTTTCTTCTGACTTCTTGCTGAATTTTGACTTCAAATCTGACCTCTATCTCTATCTTCTTTCTCAAGAATTTGAATGTCTTGAGTTCTCAAAATCTTCTCAAAATTTGACAAACTTCTTGTCAAATCCTTTTTCCTTTTGGGCTTGTTGTCGTATGGTGATAATTATCCCAATATCTTCTGGTCAGGTGCTCTTTCTACTTGCAATATTCTACTTTAGATCACTACTTCTACTTCTACAATAAGGCTTTCTCTTGCCTTCTTTCCTTTCTTCAAAATATTCTATAGACCTCTATTCTTGGGTCTTCTAATTCTGCAACCTTCAATTCTTTAGCAAATGCTTTTAATGAAACCTTACCTTGGTTTCTTCAATATTCTAGCTATGGGAAATTCTTCAATGAGATCTCTTTCTTGGATCTCTATATTCTATTGCTTTTGTCTACAATAGGACCTTTTGTAGTCCTTCTATCTTCTGTCTTCAATATTTAATCTTCCAATCTTGGAAGTTCTTCAATATGACCTCTTTTTGGGTCTCTTTCTTCAATCTGCAATCTTGCAATGAGAACATTTTCTTGGTTCTTCTCAATATTCAATAAGGTCTCCTTCTTGGACCTCCTTCAATGTCTACTTTTCTGCAACAAAATAGTTAATCCCTACACTAGGAAAGCACATAGAATTTTAGGCAATCGAAGATGAAATTCTTCTCTATCTGTTGTAGGAAGCTTCTCAACTTCTAAGAATCAATATTCTACAACAAAACTTAGATAATAATAATCAGATGTATTCAATGTTCCAAAAATAATAATCTTCACTAGCTATCTTAAAAACTAGTGGAATCAAATCTTATATTGAATCCTAGTCTTCACGGGTTTTCCTTTCAACCTTGTGGAAATATTCTAGCCAAATAATCTAGAATTTTTTTTATCAAGCTTATCAATAGGACCTCTTCTAAGGGTCTCTTAATCAAGGTATATCTTCAAGACTTGTAAATTTTCTTCTATTCTGACTTTGCTCTTGGAATAGGTATATTATCTTTTCAATATCAAGGTCTATCTTCAAGACCTATAAATGTTCTTCTATTTTGATTTTATTCTTGGAATAGGTATATCCTTAAATATCACTGGTTTTTCTTCAACATAGTGAAAAATGCTATCTTCTTTGGTTTCTCTTTCTAGAGGAAATTCCCTTATCTTCTCTGGTTCTTTTTCTAGGAAATTTTTATCTTCTCTGGTTCTTTTCTAGAGGAAATTCTCTTTATCTTCTCTGGTTCTTTTCTAGAGAAATTTTCTTTATCTTCTCTGGTTCCTTTTCTAGAGGAAATTTTCTTTATCTTCTTTGGTTCCTTTTCTAGAGGAAATTTTCTTATCGTTATTGGTCTCTTCTTAACTAGTAGAAATCTTCTTTCTTCAGATCTATATAATGACTCTTGAGGCTCTTTCAATTTCTATCTAGATCTACCATAGCTCTGATACCACTGTTAGCTTTTGATGAGTAAATACTCAAATAATATTGCCTCAAGATCAATAATATAATTGCAATATGAAAGATATAATAATGTTGATCAATCAAGCATATAAATTCTGAATCTACTAGATAATAACTCAAAGAATGCTAATGCCAAATACTAAAAAATACTCAAAAATATTTATTGAATGAAGAGACCAAAATACATCATATTACATCACCTTCCATTGCTTACATAGGTGACTCTTCCTCCTTCGCCATATCTCTTTTACATCAATACATCCATATATATAGAATGGAATGTGACTCTTCATATGGAGGTTTCTTGGGCCTCACTCTTCCTATGACTCTTCATCTTCCTACTCTAGTGACACATGTACATAGGGATAACTATGCACATTTACATTCCAAAATATCATTGCACACTTGTGCATTACATTGCATAAAGTAAATCCTAATCTAAGACTCTTTTCCTAATCTATAGATGTACCCATGGTGGTACATTGGCATGTACCAAATAATGTAATATATTCCAACAAATATACTGTATGATAAGTTTTGCATCTCCATATATTTTTAGGTAGTTAATACCCAATTCTTGTATTTATTAGCCCTAACAACAATTCTTTGTACTCAGCTATATTGTTGGTGCATGAGAATACCTAAGTAGTTTTCTTTGATACCAGTGAGATTTATATCGATTACCTGCACCAGATTGTGATTTAGTACCATAAAAGGTCATAGTCCACATCTCATAGGTTAACACCCTATCAAATTTAGCATCTACTTTAGCCCTCATCTGTGGATCCATATCTACTATAGGAACTTCAACTAGAAATGGTGTATGCTAGACTGAGTAAACTCCAATCTCTTTTTCTTCAATGTAATTGACTAGATTTACTATACTGTTATTTGCTTTTCTTAGATCTACTAAATACCTATTAAATGAATCTCTTTTGAGAGTGACTTTTTATTTGGTTGATAATGGGATGATGGCATATGATCAATATAATTGAATGGAACCCCTAGCTACTCCACCCAATGTCTAGATAAAAATAAAGTAAAGAAAGGGTCCACATCTATGATTTTTACATCCATGACTATCCCTTTCTTCAGGTATTGGTGTAAGAAATCTAGTAAACCAATAATAACCCCAACACTAGGAACTTATATGTTATACATTACTGATATAGGAGAACCTTTGGTGCATATTAATCCCAACTAGTTTACTATTTGTTTTGGCATGATGTTATGGGATGCCCCACTATCTAGCATGCAATTATGAATTACATATTGATCTTCTAGATCTAATGTATATTTAAGATATATGTAGAATGGTCTTACTGAAGATGGGATTTTGGTTGATTGGTTTTTAACTACCATGGCACTATAAACTTGGTTCTCTACTTGATCCACTAACCCAAAGGCTTGGCACACCTAATTTCTATATTTTGGAATAGTCATCAACTCACCAAAAGTGATATTTATATTTTGTTTTGCTAACTCTTGTCCAACATTGAATTCAAACTTCTTATTCTCTAAGCTTCTCCTAGGATCAAGCTATTTTTGGACATCTTTTTCTATATATTTCTCAGGTGTTGTTGTTTATTGTTACCCTATATTTTTGGCACTTTTTATTTCCCTTGATTTTGTTGATTTTTATTTTTAGCATTGTTTTTTACATCAAATTTTTCTAGAACTGTTCTATTCCTTAAATTTACGACATGAATTCTCTCTAGCACCTCTATCTCTTCTACTGTAGGTATTAATTTACCCTACTTCATTCTATAAAATCTATTATCCTGAGATGTCTTCAAAATTTCCATATTGTCTAAGACTAAGGCTTTAGGTGTTCCTTCTGAAGTAGGTAATTTACTCATATCTTCTTCAAACTACATCTCTCTAGCTTCATCATATTTTGTCCAACATACATTTACCCTTATTTCTTCATCAAATTCTTCTTCTAGATTAACACTAGTATGCATGCTCAAGTATATACCATAATCGGTTGGATTATGTGGGGCATCACATGCAAGGCATAAGAAAGGGAAATTAGAGGCCATATTAACTGAATGTATTGGGTTAGGGATTGTATTTTGATCTTTTTGTCCATCTATTTTTCTCCAACCATTGTTATTGTTTCCATTTTTAATCCCCTCATATGTATATTCCTATTCCAGTTTTTGTTAAAGTTTTTCTTGAAAGGTGGTCTATTGTCATTTTGAGGTAGATATGACTCAAAATTCTCTCCCTTTTCTCTCTCGATATTAGATAACCTATAATTTGTGGTGTTGAACATATAGTTTTAACTGAATTGACAATTTTTCTATGGGATCTTGTTCACTCTTCTTTAATAGTGATAAACCAACCTTTTTAGGCTTCCTATCTACCTAATTTATACCTTGCTCAAATGAATATTATTTCATTTTCCCACTATATATCATATTCCTTTCGATGCCTATGTCCTTTTCCATGCGTTCATTAATAGTAGTGACTCTCTGCTATCTTAGTTTGTAATTAAATTCTCTAAGAAATACATTATTGTAGAAACATATAGACTAATTATCATTTGGCCTTAGAGTAATGGGAATCTTGTTTTTTATTTTGAAAAAATATTCTATTAAAATATTCTATAGTCTCATTCTCTTTTTTCTTCATGATAGCTAGTTCTTTCAGTAATGATTGCTAATTTTTCTTTTCCCATACTTTTTTAGGAAAAATTCTTCCATGGTTTAGAAATCAGGGCTATTATTGTCTGAGAGGCTATTGAACCATTCTATAGCATTCTCTAAGGTTTGAAGGAATAACCTGAGAAATACATCTTATTATTTGATTTCAAGACTATCTAATGCATACATAAAACTTTTTATGTGATCTTCTCCTATTATGGTACTATTTCCTTGGAATTTTGACAAGTATTTATGTGCCTTACTAGGGAGGTCATGTAGATTTAGTGGTAATTAGAAAGGCCTATACCTATTGGTTCTCCATGTTTGGAGGTTCTAATTATTTTGGTTATTGTTATTAGGGGGAGGATTGACCATGATGATCAGAGGGGTGGTGATAATAGGGACACTTACAATAGGGATAGTAGTGGGATAGATTTCAACATGATTATCTACAGGAGTATTACTCTTAACAAAAATTTTATTACCAAAATATGATTTAGTTTTATAAACTTGGATTTTAGGAAATGGGGTTTTTTATTATAGATAAATACCTCTAGATATTTGAATTCTTGAAATATTTTCTTGTCACTTCTTCTCGTATGTGATAGATCATATCCTTCAGTATTCTAATCTCCATGTTTGTTCAATTTAGAGTTGCTAGCACTATGGTACAAAAAGGAATCTCTCTATGGACAAGGTTTCTCAGCCTTAACATTCTCTCAATATCACCAAAATGCTTTAGAGATATTCACAGTTAATGATGGAAAATTTTGAAATGGTAATCGTGCAAAAACTTTAAAAATTCAAAAACAAAAAATGAGGGAAAATAAAAATGTCGTAGGGAGATAAACCAAAAAATGATACATAAATCATGCAATAATATATCCTTGGCAGTGGTGCTAGAAATCTATTGCAAAAAATCTAGGTATCCCTAGGACATATGTCACACTACCTAGATTTTCTAGTTCACAATGAGAAATGCAAGCTCTGGTATAATTTCCTTTTTTACCTGAAAATGAATCTTCTTTAAACTTCCATAGATCAATTTGGGTTAGGATACCCCACTATGAGCTTAATTAATAATTGATATTATATACTTTGTTCTCAAATAGACTATACGAGAATAAAGATAAATTATATTATGACCAAGATTATTATAAAACTCCCAACATTAGCTTCAAGCAGTTGATTAGTGTCCTATCCATTGGGTGATTATAGCAAATATTATTGACTTTATGAATCAGAAAGAATAAGGAGAGAAGTAAATTATCATGCATACGATCATTCAAATAATATAATCAACATAGACATTAAATCAATGAAGGAAAACATAATTCATACATTCAAATTTTGCAACATATGAATGAGTAACAACACATACAATAAACAAAAATATTACCAGAGGGAAGAAGTTGAATTGTATTATAACTTTTTTTAAAATTACACATTAGAACCTAGTAGAGTTCTTAGGTCTCATTCAGAATATAATACAATATTTATCATTTTCAAATGATGCAACAAGAGAATTTAGTTCTCTATCTTGAAAGCAGTGACACTGAACCTTCAACCTCCTAACCCAACTCCTAGGAATATCCTTAGTAAATTAGATCAGCTCTCAGTAATTATTGCACAGTGATGGGAAGAAATAAGAGATGGGAAACTAAGATAGACAAAGAAAGGGAATATAATAAACTGAGACAAAATACTCAGAATACCTCTTATAGAATTTTCTATGCTTTGCTTGATGATGATTCTAGTTTTGGATACCTATTTTATAATTTGAAATGCTAGAATTCTATTATAGATGTGTGTTGCAGATGTATTCACTTGGGGATCTCTCTATCATTGATTCCTTTGATTACATTATAATAAGAACTAAGCTATCATATATTGGAAGAAATTACCAAGTATTCCAGAACTGTTATCAAAATTGTCATTTGGGCTTCTTGATTCTAACTTCCTCAAAAAGGATCTCACCGTCAACTTTGTTATGTTTGTGATGGGCCCATTATTGGCTTATTTTATTTTATCCTCAATGAATTTGCAATCTAACTTTAGGATTTATCACAAAAAGAGGATGGTGAAGTGATATTGCTTTTCATACTTAGTAGCCATTCGATGTAGCTTTCCACCAACACCTTTTTAAAGTAAAAATAGAGATATAATTGATATGTTGGGGGAGGAAGAAGGGACCCTACCAAAATGAATAAAAATATCAACAAGTATAACCAGAGGGGAAAAAAATATAAAATAAAAATGAGGTGGGTACAATATTATAGTAAAATAGGAGAAAATGGAATAAAAAGATGATGCTTGGACCCTAAGGTTTATCAAACAATAAAGTTTGTTAGAGATGAAGAGTGCACCATTGATCTTGTGGGAGCACAATTGGATCTAGATCATTTATCCTCAACCAGTGAGAGCTTATATCTAATTTATTGGCTCTATCACTAATTGACCAACATTGTCACTGATGGATTGATGATGAAGGCTTATCAACAATAACAAAGATAAGAACTGGAATACTAACTTTATGACTTAGGGTTTTGAAAGGGCTTTAGACACATTAAGGGCTATCACATAATATTATAAATGCCTTAACATATGGTTTCTAAGGATTTGAAAGGGGTGAATAATAATGAATATTTATGACTCTTGAGAGCTTATTGAGACCTAGTATCTAATACCTTGGTGATGGAATACATTTGTACTCATGGGAATGGGGCATGATTCTTTATGAGGTCTAGACCATCAAGTTTTGTGTAAAAATACCCATCACTGATTGACTGATGTTGTCACTGATGCATTAATTATGGAAGAGAACTTATTAACTTTTAGCTGACATCATCACCAATTTATTAATGCTATCACCAATGCATTAGTTATGAAGGTATTTCATCGATGACAAGTAAGAATTGTTTGTTTTTAGGCCTGCACTATCGTCGATTGACCAGCACTATCGTTGGTTGACCAACAATGATAATTTTTCATAGATAATAGATAATTTATGATTTTGAGATCATTAATATTGTAGCTTTGAGGAAAGGGACCATAATGAAGACCTTAGTGATGAAGGGAGTTATGAATATGGGTGGAAGTGGTGAAAATATTAGGAAATTATTGAATGGCTATGATGAGGAATTAAATGAAAGGGGTTTTATGGACTAATGGACTAAGTGGAGGTATTATTATGTGAAAAATTAAAGGCTTAGGATTGTAGGATACTATGTAGATGAAAATAAAGGAATTTTATGAAATGATATAATAGATAATAAATTGGCATGGAAAAGTACATTAATAACATGATAAAATGAGATGATAAATAAAATGGACCTTGGAAAATTATATTCTTTGGAAGCATATTATAGGGACAAGGACTATAATGTGGACTCCCTAGGACCTTGAGGACTCTTAGGACTAATGTTCCCATTGTAACTCATTATCAATATGAACTTTTAGACTTTGCAAACCCATAATTCATTAAAATAACCAAGACTCCCTAGAATCACCTAAACGTTTGACCTTGATAAATTTTAAAAAATAAGGAGTACAAACTATGTTGAGATTTTGCAATCCAACAGGTCCTTAGTGGATGGGTTGCACCTGTGCATTGCACTTTAGTGTTAGCTTCTAGGATAGTTTTGGTTGGTTTTCTACCTCTCCTTTTAAGCTTGTTGTTTGAGTTGTGCAAAGTTCACTTTTGGTCTCCTTGTGTGCTTGTTTGGTTTGTAGGGTTGACCTTGGACTTAGGCTTGGATCCTTGGATTTTATTGCTCATATGCATCTTGAGACAAAGCTAATGCTATTTATAATTTGGATTTTATTTTTTGATTGTTCTAGGTTGCAAGTAAATGAACATAAGAGTAGTTTAGGTTAATAATCAAATGGTTGATTATCTTGATTTTATCTAAAATAATATTATATTAGTTGATATAAATCTAATGTTGAATGATTGTGGATAACCTAATGATGGAATTGTTGATCATTAACTTTAGATATGCTTCTTGTAAAATAAATCTTTAGTTATATAATCAATAAAATATTAGATTATGGTAATTTTTGGTACTTAAAGATTTATGCAAATTAATCTTTGGTCTTTCAATTAATCAAATGATAGATTAGTTTGGTAATTAATCTAAAGGTAGATTAATTTATGATAATATTAGATTTAATTAATCAAATGATAGATCATTTTGGAAATTAATCCAAAGGTAGATTAATTCATGATAATCTTAGATTCAATTAATCAAATGATAGATTAGTTTGGAAAATTAATCTAATGGATGATTAATTCATGATAGATCATAGTTTTCAATTGATCAATGTTAAAAGTTTGTTAGCAATTAACCTAACACTAGATTAAATCCTCCCAATCCTCAATGATCAAAGGATAGATTAGATTGGTATTTAATCAAATGCTAGGATAATATTTGGTCTTGCAAATGAATGGCAAGGCTTGCTAACAAATAAATTGATTAACTAGCTATAAAATGGATGTATGGATTTAGAATTAATATTTATGGAAAATATTTTGGAAAGAAGTTTGGGTTTCTTTATTGCTAAGTTGAATTATTTTTGCATAGGATCACAAAGCTTATGGAAAATATTTTAGAGAAGTATGGTCTTCTTTCACATGTTGTTTTGCATTAATATTATAGATTGCATTCATACCTGGTTATGAGATGTTTTGATCCCCACCTTCCTATCAACTATCATGGAGGCCAAAGGAAGAAGGTGTAGGGTCATGCTAAGATAAATCCTCCTTTATTATTGGAGTATTGTTGAAAATCACTCTTGGTGAAAGAGGATTTATTGTAATAGAAGAAAATATTATTTTTTTGTAAAGTAAACTTCTAATTTGTATGACTACTTGGTGCCATGTTGTTAAATAGTTTTATGGTTCTTATACATGCTAATGCTTTAATATAATGGTTAGTTATATTTATTTTTGCAACCTTATGATGTTAGCTTTGCTTACATCGTAGAGGATGCTTTTTCTTTAGTGCTTGCAGAGAGAGAGAGTTACTCTTGGGCTTAGGGGTTTCTTTGGGAAAGGCTCTAAAGTTAAACTTGGTTAAACTCTCATTTTTATCTTAAGTTGTTGTGGGTAGCAACACCTAGTCCTTGTATCTATGAGATGATAATTACATGGAGTGATTGATGTTTAGTCACCCATCATAGATATGGGAGAAAAAAGCATAAGGTTTAAGGGATCATTGTGGGGGAATAGGTAAGCTAGACTAAGACAATACATCGAAGGACCCAAAAAATATTGATGTATGGTTGGTAGAAGAAATTGGCATCCCCCATATGGAAGGATTGAGATGGATAATCCTAATGCTAAGGTTAAGATATCAGCATTCATAGAGAATGTTAGAAAAATGAGAGACTTTTTCAAAAGCATACTCTATACCATAGAGGTATACAAGGTAAACCTCAGTCACCTACGAGAGCTTGGCCTCTCTTGTGCACTCAAGCAGTGTTTGCAGCATCCTAGACTTGAAATATGCTTATGTATAGTCATGATATGAATTCCTTGGATACTCTTGTAAAAAACAAAAATCTATCTCAGGTTGGTTAGCTTTGGGGTTGTTATAATATGACAAATCCTATGACCTTTGGCTTATTATCTTACCACTTGCATACTAGACTCTTCACTCTTTTCTTACATGCACACTTGACTCTATGACACTTGTACACATATAAATGACTTCTACACTTCTACATGCACTTCTAATCTAAGATACCTATGTATATTATCACATTACATATTTGCACATTTACATATATGACACTTGTGCACATTCTCTTAATCTATACTTGCACTCTAACTTCCATGACACTTGTGCATTTTTTGCATATTAACACTTACATGAAGCGGAAATATAAATCACTTACCTAGACTATAAACTCAACCCTAATATTTTACATATTTACAATTGTACCATGAAGGTACCATGTGGGTCCGTTGACATTAACACAATACACCTCAACATTTGTGTGTTGGCAATTTTGGGTACTTTGGGTACATTGCTTTTGCTCAAGTATATAAGTTGTCATTGATGTCAAAAGGCATTTTTGTGTTGATATCAAAAAGAGTGTGATGTCAAAAATATCTTGAGAAAGCTTCATTTTGTTAAAGGGTTTTTATTAAAACCATGGTGACAAGGTTAAAGGGTTTTCTTAAAACCATTTGGACTCATTAAGGGTTTTTATTAAAACCAAGCTTAACTTAATGCAAAGGTTTTTACTTCTTGAAAAACCTTGAAGGTCCATGTTTATTATTAATAATTAAATTAACTCAAACCTTTTTCAAAGGTCTAAGTTTAATTTATTATTAATAAAATAATAATAATTATTATTTTAATTATTATTAAAGGGTCTTTCAACCCTTAAGCGACGGAGAAAAAAGAAATCTTTTGCCGATGTGTTGTCATCATTGGAGGAGAACCGACATCAAACAGTTAAGGAGAAATGGCTATATAAGTGGGGATGATTTTCTAGAGTGATTGTAACTCCGAGTAATGAAAATCGTAGCTCTGTGATCTTCGAGAAAGCATTGTATTTCATTGAGAGTTGATTATCGATATTGAGTTGCCCAAGTAATTTCTTGCGTTTTCAGTTTGTGCTTTGACATCCGACAGATTGCACTTCACCTACAATTGTTGGTACTGCACTCGAATTATGTTTTTAGTTTGCGCTTTGACATCCGACAAATTGCTTTCACCTACGATTGTTGGATCTACACTCGAATTGTGTTTTCTGTTCGCACTGTGTGGATGATTATTTCTGTTGCCCAATAAGTTACGTTTTGGACAGTGCTCACCAGTTTGCATGTGGCTTGAGGAAGACATTTACGTTTTCCAGATTCTTGGCATCAAATGAAGATAAAATATAGGGCAACACTGTATTTCTTCATTGGGCACTTGTGACCCAATGACAGTGGCGTTGAAGTGAAGGCACTAGAATGCAGAGGTGCCGAGTTCGATTCTCTTCGTGGGTAATTTTCTTTTGGTCGCGGTGTGCAAAGGATAGTGG